>AYEL01077782.1:0-16438 GCA_000484575.1 Olivierus martensii
TTTTATTAATTTATTAATAAGCTTTTTTAAATCAAAATAATTTAATATTTTCTTTTTTTCATTTCATGTTTTCTCTGTAAATATACTCTACATATCTGAATTTAGAAGATAAAATAACTTAGAATATTCTACTGATCAACTGCAATGGATCAAAAATAAACAAATTCAAGCCACCGTCTTAAAATTTCTACCTATTGTGTTTTCTTGAATTGATTTAAACTTTTATATTTTACTATTTATTTTTTATTTATCTTTGATCTATATATTAAGATAGATATCAATCATAGTCAGATATTTTCACTCGATCTCTTAATGAAATGATTACGAACTAAATTAAATAGTCTATATCGCAATATAAAATAAAGTTTAATTAATTTAAGCTAAATGCTATAATTAACTAAAAATTAAAAGCAATCATGATTCCTGTTTATTGTTTAAAATTTGAAAGGAATGATGATTTATTCCCATATTATTGATCTTCATTAAATCAATAAATTTCTCAATAAAAAAAAATCTTGTACACAATGTCATCAGATAACTTTTCAATTGATTTAATGATCATCTGATTGCTGAAACTTACGTGAATCGATTTAATAAAAAACAATCTTTATTTGCTGAATCCAGTAACACAATTTTATTTTATAAATCATTAACTGTGAATCAGTCTTTATATTTCAATTTTCAAAGAACATTTATTGATTATCTCTGATTTAGAACTGGAAAATATAAAATAATGAGTCTTAAAAGTCAAAAAAATAATTATCTGCTCGATTCTATTTCTTATAAAGGAAGAGCGAAAGAATTGAAATTTTGCGGGAATAACTCTTGAGTCCGTATTGCACAAAATTTTATAATTGTTCAATTTTTTATGAACATAACATTTCTTATAAAGGAAGAGCGAAAGAATTGAAATTTTGCGGGAAATAACTCTTGAGTCCGTATTGCACAAAATTTTATAATTGTTCAATTTTTTATGAACATAATCATAGATTAATTGGAATCTCCATGTTAAAAGTTTTTGAGACGTTTCAAAGCTGCCATTTTTAAATGGTTATAACTAGAAAATTAAATGTGGTGTCAAAAGATTAGGTTAGATTAGAGTAGTTAAGCAGCCATATCACACTTGGGATATTCTGTATCTGGCAGAGGCCACTTTTAGAGCCCATCACAGGCTGGCTGACAACAGTAAGGCTGAAGGATGGGGTTCAATGGATTCGTTTAATCCACTCTTTCCTGAAAAACGAAGGTGTGGGTCGGATTTGAACTCGGATCCTCCAAGGATGGTAAGATTACTACCTCCGAACGACAGTATCAAAAGGAGCTTTAATGTAGAATATTATCACCAAATTTCATGAAAATCTACTAATTAGTTCAAAAATTATTAGTAAGAGAAAATAGGATAATGATCTCATAAGCCCCGTTTCTTTTAGGAAGTAGGCTAAAAATTACCTTTCAAATATAGTATTTACATTTAGTCAATTTATATAAATCTGTAATATCTTGTTAATTATACAGTTTTTCTAACTACATAATAAAATATATTTCTATATATTTCGTATTCTGCAGAGAGAGAGAGAGAGAGAGAGAGAATCAATTTCTTTTTAATTTTTATTAATCATCCCTAATATTTTTAGTTCGATAAAACATAAAATTCATATAAATCAAGTGAAGAGGAAATATTAATTTCTTTAGTCAATAAATCAGAAACTTGTTTCAAAGAAGCTTAATATATTTGAACTTTCATTGGTCATCTGCTCTATTGTACGATATTTCAAAGCATCTTTTATGGATAAGAATAAATTTAATAAATTAATTTTATTTTATGAAACTATATAGTAATACAGTTAAAATTCAAGTAATTAATAAACATATTTAAAAGTTATAATTTTAAAGATTTAATCAATTTGGGTAAAATATCATGCTGCATTAATATAAATGTAAGTTGAAGTACATATCTTGCAAAATGCTTCTGTAGCATACTTATTTTATTTATTTTGATTCTCAAATAATTGATTATTTTGGATATCCAAGAATTTTATCAGAAAAGTTTTAAATGGCTGATTGCGTTTTTAAATCACATGCTAGTTAAAATCTTGAAATTATATCAAAGAGTGAATTATTTACTTCAAGTCTCAATATTAATACTTTGAATCTAATGATCCCAATAATAGACATTTATCTATCGAAAATATTTTTATCAGTTGATAATACAAAAGACCAGTACAGTTTTGAAAACTATTTTTCTTTGTCTACTACTATCGCTACAAAGGTCTTCAGTTTATTTTTTCAGAAATCAAATTGAATTTAAGATTTTTATTTCAGAATTTTCCATATAAATATAAATTCAAATTTGATACTAATAAGATCAATTTAATTTCTTTAGCTAGCTCTAGATTGAATTAAAAATTTGAAATCCGTATGTTAATAGTTTATTTTAAAAGACATAACTCAATTATAAATATTATCATGCTCAATCTGTTCAATCAACTTACAAATAAAACTACCATAATACAATATCAATTTCTATTTTCATTTCAAACTCTTTATCACTACGATCAATGGCGATGGAAAATCTTGATCATTGAAGATTATATGATGGACTTACTAGATATCCGATCGTTTATCAATTTTATACATACTACTGATAAAATCTATCATATTAGTACATTTGTTAATGCTCTTGTATGATAGATAGATTTTTATCCGTGTTATGTATGTTCTATTTTCATCTTATCTATCATTATCAAAAATGAAGTGTACGAATTGTTTTTAACGAAAAATAAACAATACGAATAGAAGTATCTTTAAAATTATTCGCATGCTTATAATTTCGAATTTAATGCAGATAGGAAATAAATTTTTATAATATATCTTATTTAAAAGTGATTTTATATTCATTGGATAAATTTTCGGCAATAGAGAGATATAACAGCAAATGAAATATATTTTTTTTATTGATGTAGTTTAGTCAAACTATTAGATGTATTTATTAATTTTATGGATTGTTTTTGCCATTTCATTTACGTAATAACTTTATTATTAAATCAGAGGTATTTTATTAAATGTTTTACAACGAACTTTTTATATTTGATATCGTAAGTGCCCATATGCTACAGAATAAAGAGATATGTTTTAAATTCATAGAAAAAATTAAGAGAATTCTAAACAATTATTTTAATAGAGATTAGTTTAAATAGGTTGTTTAATAGACCTACATCCATAAATTCGATATCATGTATATTTGGATTTAGAATTTGATACAGATATAAAGAAAAAATTTTTTCTTATTCTTTATATCTGTATCAAAAGGACTAATAATAAAGAAATAATACTTGAACTTGATTCGTGTATTATTTTTATTTCTTATTCTTTCTTGTCTATTTTTATTGAGTAAAAATTTAGAAGTGACATATTTGCATATTTTCAATATTATTCCTGTTTAGCCAAATTAAATCAATTTTAATTTGAATTATTAAAAATTTAAATTTTATTAATTTATTAATAAGCTTTTTTAAATCAAAATAATTTAATATTTTCTTTTTTTTCATTTCATGTTTTCTCTGTAAATATACTCTACATATCTGAATTTAGAAGATAAAATAACTTAGAATATTCTACTGATCAACTGCAATGGATCAAAAATAAACAAATTCAAGCCACCGTCTTAAAATTTCTACCTATTGTGTTTTCTTGAATTGATTTAAACTTTTATATTTTACTATTTATTTTTTATTTATCTTTGATCTCTATATTAAGATAGATATCAATCATAGTCAGATATTTTCACTCGTCCTCTTAATGAAATGATTACGAACTAAATTAAATATTCTATATCGCAATTTAAAATAAAGTTTAATTAATTTAAGCTAAATGCTATAATTAAATAAAAATTAAAAGCAATCATGATTCCTGTTTATTGTTTAAAATTTGAAAGGAATGATGATAATCTTATTATAATTTATTAAAATGGATATTTTATTTAAACAATAATTGTAATTACCATAAAAAGAATTTTCTATAAATTTCATAAAAATTATTTACTAATTAGCTAATTATTACTTAATCTCAATATATACTAATCAACATCTTAATATATCTATCTATCTTTCAGTAAAGAGAAGTTCTTTTTCTAATCTAAGAAGAAATTATTACTTTTTCTTTAAAAAATAATAATCTGTTTAGATAATTTCATTGACTAATAATATTCTTATCAAATGGAAAATTTTAATTTATTTCATAAATGTTTGGATTCTATTTTACAATATTTGATTTGAATAACTTTTGAAACTAAACAAATACACGAAAGGAATATAAATAAGTGTTTAATATTCATCTCTGATTTAGTCCACGACAAGTTAACTTAATCTTACAAGAATATAATTTCTGATAATTGTATAAGAGATAAAGAAGAAAAAATATATATATATCCTTTTAATAGAAAAACTAAAAAAAGTAAAGAAAAGCTTCTTTATTTATAACAAACAAAGCTATAGATTCTTTTTTTAACTACCTTCTTTAGTAAAGAATTAAGGAATAAGATATAAATCCTCTTTAATTCTTGTTGAGTTAAGAAAAGATTTAAGTATTAGATTTAATGATAGGATACTGTATTTTTATTTATTGTTTTCTTTATCTGAACACGGAAGATCTTTTTTTAGTTTTATTCAAATATCTTGGTACAATGTATGTTTTTACATGACACCACTAAGAAAATTGAAAAAGGAAGCCTATTTTATATCCGGAATTCCAAATGAAATAAAAAAAATACTACGGTGTTTCTCTTCCAAGAAAATATTTTATTTTTTTATATCATTCATTGGAAGAAAATGGTTCAAAGTCACTCAATTGAACGTTGAAGAATTTAACACTAAAAATATATTGTGTGTACTTTCAAAGTAGAAAATTGTTTCACGATTGAATTCATTTATCAAACGTTTGACGTAAAATGTAATAGATGCGTGACAAATACAAACTTTAGAAATGTCCTCTTAAGGAAAAAAAATAACAATAAATAACTTCAATTCTTCTTTTTTCGTAGTCAGAATTTTCAATATTTCATTTTTTAGAATCTAAATATAAATTAAAAATAATATTTAAAAAATTTTCTAATTTAATCAATACTATTGAAACATAAAGATTAGATAATAGATTGTTAAATCTATAACAATTTGAGTAATTAGTCCTATAGTAACAATTGAAATTGTTTTCAATCTTAAGAAAAGAATAATAATTTATGAAGTTATAAAGACAGAAAAATGATTCTTATTTTAACAAATCAGTTATTAACAAAAAATTGATTAGTTGTAAAATCTAATTTTCCCTTGACAATAAAAAATTGTGAATTCAGTTTTGCTCAAAATACAAAAATACTATACTGTATAAGCTAATGTTATTTTATGAATTTTTTTTAATGACTAAAATTGCTGAAATTAAAGAAAAATTGTTTCTAATTAAGTAATTCGTGACAATCTAAATACAATTAAAACACGTTTGTAATATGAATAAAATAAATAACAAATGAGAAAATATTATTTACATGTTAAATGTTATCTAACGTATTTTACTTACTTTTAACGAGAATAATAAAATTCTCAAATATTATAATTAAATTTTAGATCTAAATTCTATAATGGAAATGCAAAAATTATAGTTTTCAATAATTTATTACTATGTAAATATTGATACTACGATTCCATCATTTTATATACTATAATGATAATTCAGTTTTAATAATGTGGAAAAAAGATCTTGTACATTTTATTTTGGAGATAATGATTCTTCACTTATGTAAAATATTAAAGACAATGCATAATAATATTAAACATTATTAATTAAAATACACCAGAAGAAAGAAAACTGACAGCATTCATTATTGCTTTTTAAGTACATTTACATCCACAGAAATAATTTAAAAACTTTTAAAGTTTTAAGATACATAATTTTCTATTTTATTACGTATACATATGTATATTTATGTCACAACATGAAGAGAAGAATATACGACTAAATAATTATATTTATTAAATTAATTTAAATAGATCTATATTTATAATAAAACAAAACGAAATTTATAATTCAAGTTTTATTAGCAATTTCCAAGTTTTCCTAGATAAATTTCTTGTCAAACAATAAATATAATATTTAATTTTTACAGATAAATGTATTGTAATATATTTTTTATTCCGTGAAATAATTTATTACTTTTATTATTCTTTTCTTAATAAACGAATTTTTATTGTGTAATTATGTCGATGATATTTATAACGGGAATATATTTCTTGGTTCTTGTCAGTTTACTTAACATAAATGAGAAAGAAAATGTTTTTTATGAAATTATTCTCGAAAACCTTCTTCGGAGGAGTAATCTGATTCAATGGAAGATCTTTTTCGTCTTCCGAGACCAAATGCAAATCTCTGATCGGATCTTTTTCCAAGACCAAAAGAAAATCTCTGATCTGGTCTCTTTCCGAGCCCAAAAGCAAATCTCTGATCTGGTCTTTTTCCGAGACCGAATGAAAATCTTTGATCTGGTCTTTTATTGAGGTCGTCAGTAAAACTATCATCTGATCTCTTACCAAGACCAAATGAAAATCTTCTCTTCATATAATCTTCCATGTCACCGTCCATTGAACGTTTCCCGAGACCAAATGCGAAACGACTAGGCTCTCTTTTTCCCAGTCCAAAACTGTATCTTCCTGCGGGATCCCTTTTACCGATTCCAAAAGCAAATCGTTGATCGTATCGTTTACTATCATCGAATGCAAATCGATTGTTGTCTCTTTTCATATCGTTGCCATTATCGCTCATTAAAACTTCATCCGATTCAATGTTATCAGAATCGACTGGTATATTGTACGATTTTTTTCCAAGACCAAAGCTATATAATTGAGGTGCTCTCTTGTCTCTATCGATCGTTGATTTTATGTTATCTTCATCTGCATTCGTAAGTGTCCAGAAGATTGTACTCATCAGAAAGATAAATACGTAACAGGGACGAAAATGATGAAGAGAATAGTTTCTGAAATGAAGTAAAAAATCTTCAAATTAAAACTGAATAATAAATATTTATATTAGCAATATAATATATAAGCATTTTTTAAATATTTCATCATCAAATTATTATTATTATTTATTTATGTCAGCTGCTGAACTTTTCAGTTCTATTTAAACTACTATAAAAATATTTTATATATTTATATACCTGTATTATTAAATATTTATATGATTAATAACATAAAAAATGAACAATTTAATGCAAAATTATTTAGATTGAATAATAATTAATGTTTAAAAGTGTACTTTAAAATATTTAGGAAAATTATATTAAAATTCCAATTTATTTTTAATTATTCATCTCAAACAATGAAAATTCATTTAAATTTTCATTATATTAAGTTTTAAATTCAAAATCTGTTATAAATATTGAAATTATTTAAAAAAAAATAATTTGTGCGCTATTAATTATTAATTTTTTGCACCTTTTATTTGAAGATATTAGAAGACTGTTATCTTATTTGATAAATAATGTAGTATTTTGTTAATATGATTTTTATTTAAATTTTATATTTTTAAAAATTTGACAATTGCAGAAATATTATTTATGTAAAAAGATATCCATTATAAAATTTATTTCACTAATTATTTAACACTTGAAAAAATATAATATCAATTATGTTTTATATTTTGTAGTGTAAATATCTATAAGATTAACTCTTGAAAGATGCGACGTTTATTTAAAGGCATTGTTTGTTAGGAAAATTATGTTATTTGTAACAGTTAATAGTGGAATTTTGAATATATGATTTTATGAAACAAATAAAAAATAAAGTCAAATTAAAGCAAATTTACATTAGTAGTTATCTATAATAAAATAAATATTTTAATTAAATAATAAACTTAAGCAGATAACTTTCAAATTCGACATTTCATTTAATACACATTAACTGATTCTCCATTCTACTGTGTCCATTTTGCAAATATATTATAAACAACATATTATAATTATTAAACAGTTTATGTTCTGCTATCAAAATCTAATTTAATAAAGTTTATATGTCAAATACGATATTGTTACAGAAGATAATGTTCATCCATCACGTAATAATTTCTATCAACAAATTAGAAACTATATATCTACAAACAAATAGATATATTCTGTAAATGATATACAAACTTTATCTCATTTTAATCAGTATTTCAAAATAAATATCCTTAAAGTAAATGATCTTTCTTGTGTTTAAAACATAGATTTTAATTTCTTAGTGTAAATTTGAAAAAAATCACCTTTAATTTGCATAAAGTTTAAACGTAAACTTTAATTAATTTGGCATCTGTTCGATTAGATATTAGCAACATATTCTATATTTAGAATATAAAATTAACAATATTGAATATCAAAAACTGCCATAAGCAAAAATTTACTATAATTAAATAAATTGTTTACTTGGCTGACCTAAAGTCTAGGTTATATTGAATAATAATGCTATCGTTTTACATTGAAGTAATTAACTTTGGCATGTCTTTATCATGATAAATTATTTGTTGTAGCAGTAAGCTCTGTTTGTTAAGTTACAACTCGCTATTAACATAAAAGTTAATATTAATTAACTTATAAGAAGGCTGGAAACTGTCAAATTCTTTTTTTCTAATAATTAAATTTCAAGGACGATAGGAAAACAATAGGATTTGCTTTGAATTAAATATGAATTAAATAACATAATTTTATTAAAATTGGATACAACAATATATATGCCAGAAAAATCCATATTTAAAAAAAACAAAGCCGGTAAATTTTTATAAAATTATAGATAATCCTAAGTGAACAGGAAAGTTGATTCAATTTATGCTCTTATTCTTTAGGGGTAAGAGCAAGTAAGATTCCATTACTGTTTTTGGTCACGAGAAAAGTAATGCTTTTTGTCATATTCCGGAACACCTAACAATCTTAGTGATTTCAAAGCACTCTTTACTGAATCCTCTAAAGTTTTTGTCCATAGGGCAATGAATAAGAAAATGTAACCTTGTTTTTTTAAAAAATGCTTTAGCTTTATGTTTTGGTCGATATTTCAACATTTATTATTATTATTTTTTTTTTTTAAATAAATAAAATTAGAAAATCAAAATACAAATCCTATGCATATTTTAATGCTTATGAATATTTATTTATTGTTTTAAAATATTTACGTATGTTATATTATTTATCGCTGCTATAAATAAAATCAACTTATTAAACAAATGCCACTTTAATTATCAAAAACACTATCCAACCTTAAAGTTTTATAAATTAATAATTAAAATACTGTTATTTCACGGTGTTAGAATATTAAATCGATTAACTATTTTCGAACTCGTATAGTAATTATTGTAATTAAGTTTTAGTCATGCTCGCTGATTTTTCAATTAATTTTCTCAATCTAAAACGTCGAATTAAAATATATTTTGATTAATTTTTAAATTCATTTTCATATAATTCGAAAAAAAAAATTTAAGTTTATTGCATAACAAATTTTCTAATTTTTATTAAATAAATATTATATTTTAATGCTTAATATATTTGAACTTTGATAATTGAGAAAAAATTTGCCTCATCTTAAATTTTTATAAATATATTAAAGAAAAATCTCTTCCATAGAGTTCTTACGATAATAATAATCTTTGATGTCATACAATCCGAATACTCATTAGTAAACAATTCCCATCCTATGCAAGAAAATCTGATGTTTTTATATAGCGGAATTTTTTATAAGTAGGAAATTTTTATATCATCTTAGATAATTTATAAACTTTATATAAAAAAAATACAATTTTATAATCAAAGTGATTATGAATTATTATGAAGCCATATAGGAATCTTATAGGAACTAATCACACAACTTCATAATATTTTTAACAAAATAATACTAACGATATCTATTGATAATTGAAAAAAAATTTGCCTCATCTTAAATTTTTATAAATATATTAAAGAAAAATCTCTTCCATAGACTGGATAAGATTGAATTATTAGAAAAATTAATAGTTTATATTATTCTTGATTACATAATATAATTATAAAATTTTTTTTCTTAAGTTTTGAAGAAGACATCAATATTTAAATTTACAATGTTTAAGCAGGAAGGTAAACTATCATATCATTCAAAAAACATATAACATAAAACAGAGTATATGCTTTCAGTGTTAAGATATAGTTATGTTTTAATTGAAGATTATGATTATTATAATTTAGTAGAAATTTTATCTTATATTTTTAATTAAATGACATTATAATACTTATTTAGAATCACTTATTATAATACTTTCATTACAAAATAAATAGATTATCATTGAACGTTCAATAAAATTGAAATTTTATTGTCATTTTTGAAGATAAATTAATGATTCGTAGGAGCGATAGATTATTTATATTTCTTTTATCATTTTTTTCAAATTCATTATAATAAAATATTATTCATAAAAATCTATTTTAGACGTTTTATGTAGCTATAAAAATTAAAAATATTAATCTCATGATACAAGTGTTAATATGTATAAAAGAAGAATTATTCTTCAAAATAATGTCTTTAAAAATATTTAACATCTATTTTAGACGTTTTATGTAGCTATAAAAATTAAAAATAGTAATCTCATGATACAAATGTTAATATGTATAAAAGAAGAATTATTCTTCAAAATAATGTCTTTAAAAATATCTAACTATGTAAATGAAGATATGTAAAGTTATGAAAGCTGTTTTATATAGCTTCATTTGCATATATATATAAAAATGAATGTTGTTATTGATGTTATCAATAAATTAATAAAATCAAAAGCTTTATAAATAATATTTTATTTTCTTCAAAAATAGTTACATTTATATGTGTTAGAAAGTTTTTTCAAACTGTCTATAAACAAGTATTTCATGTTATTTTTTCAATTTAAATAAAGATATAAATGGGATCCTGAAATATTATATAACTTTCACTCCATCAATTTTATTTAAACGCATGGTAAAATAACTAAAAGGTTATATTATAAGAATATTTTGACATAAATTCAAAGTACGTATTTCAAACTCATATAAAGTAAATTTTCTAAAGAAATGTATTTCTATGTATTTTTTGACAATCGAGAATTTTCTTACGGTTGCCTAAATCAAATGATGAATGATAAGACTTTCAAACCTGGCATTTGAGCATTTTAACTTAATTCTCTTTTTGAATTATTTTCGAGTTTTGTGGTATACGTAATATTTGTAATATATAAATCAATAAATAATTTATTACATTTGGGAAAAAATAATTGTAAAATTAAAAATTCATGAAATTCCTTTAAAATCATATATGGCGAATTTTACTTAAAAAAAAAAAAATATTTGATTCGTCTTTAATTAGTTTTAGTAATATTTATTATAAAAACAATATTTTTAATATTTATCAAATTGATATATTTTATTACATAGAAAAAATAATTTAGTTAATTAAATTTTATTGTGTAAATAATAAAATTTAATAATATAACAATAAAATTATATAACAATATTTGCAATCCTTAAAAAACTAAAACAAAGAATAATATAATGATTAACTATTGAACTGCTACTACAACAATATTTTCATGTGGAAATACGCTTACAGTATATGAGTTAATGCCGATCTCGAAAAATATGCCGAACCGATACTAAGATTTGTTTTAAATTCTATGCAATAAACTGTAATTTTACTAATTTTATAAAATTGGTTTACTATGGTATAAGTTTTCAGATGGAATACAATAATTTAGGGTATAAAATTTTAAATGCTATAACGAATAATTTATAGTTTATGTACTGTAAATTATTAGTTTGCGTTTATAGATTTCATTGTTAAATCTACTTAACAATTATGAATATATTAATTAAGATCCACTTATTTGCAAATAATTATGATGCTGAATAAAGCGTATAGATATATTATTAAAGCTAAATTTCTCCTTATTTAACTTCTTTTAACTTTTAATGCTTTTTTTCACATTTATATTGTATACGATTTTATCAATATTTTACTGGATAAGCCCCTTTCAAAATATGACGTTTTTGTTTGACAATTTGATGTTTATAAAGTGATATAGAGTAATGACGTGATCAGCATCCAGACTAATATGTTTCTCTACGGCAGTGTCATTTTATATCAAAAATTATTTTGTTTGCTCATTATCTATTTCTAGCTTTTTTAAACAGCATTAAAACATAATTCTTATATCTTGATTTTTATATATCGATAATAAGAACGAATAATAAAAAGTAAGCGAAAAATAAATCCAAGTGGATCAAATCGATTTTTTTCAAAATCTATTTAACCCACTCGACTTAATCTGAATTGATAAGATTCAAAACTAACAAGTAAGTACTTATCGATATTAATGCAGTATCGCATTAAATTCAGATTTATTAAATAATAAATTACTATAATAAAACTATACGAAATACAATATTATAATAAAAAAAATTTTTAAACATCAATAAAAGATATTCGTTTACAATTCATTTCTTAATGCTATCAAAATAACTGCAAAAGTATTTAGTTATCCATTAATTATAGCTAATGTAAAGTTTATTGTTTTACTGAGACTACTACTCTGTGTTAACGTTTTTAAATAGATTTTATCATTGCCAAGAAATATAGAATATTGTTTTCTAAATTTTAAATTAATCATAAGGTAAATCGATCAACGATGAAGTCAAGTTTATCTGGCGATAAAAATTTTTGTTCAGGATATTTTAGTTTGATTAGGCGCTAATAGAAACTTTATGAGTACTTAATGAAAATAATATTAACTTTTTCAATCAATATTATGAAATATTAAAATGAAGTCATAGTTTTAATTTTTCGTTATTTGAATGGAAATTTTCATAGTAGAGATTTAAATGCAGTTTTATTATGCAGAAAAATTTTTTATTATGATTTTGTTTCTCTATAAAACTACATCTTGAAAGACATAAATTGAACCTAGAGATCTTTTATATAATTTATTATTTGATAACTATCAATACATATATAACTCTCTACAGATTTATTGCATCATACAATTCATTTTATTTTTTGTTTTCCGTTAGCATACAATAAGACAATTTCTGCATTTGAGATTAAAAGAAAAAATTTTAATGATAACATATGAATATCATGACTCAATTTAAAAATTTCATAAACTTAGATTTATAAGGAATTCCCAAATTTTTCCAGTGCATTTGAGGAATTTAAAAGAGCATACCTATCAATACATATATAACTCTCTACAGATTTATTGCATCATACAATTCATTTTATTTTTTGTTTTCCGTTAGCATACAATAAGACAATTTCTGCATTTGAGATTAAAAGAAAAAATTTTAATGATAACATATGAATATCATGACTCAATTTAAAAATTTATAAGGAATTCCCAAATTTTTCCAGTGCATTTGAGGAATTTAAAAGAGCATACCTTAGGCTATTTAAAATCTTAAATTTAGCTGTTCATATAAAATTTGTTATATTTATTTATTTTGAATAACATATGACAGATAAGAAAAAATGGTATATTTTGTGACTTTTAATATTCTCTTATTATTTAATAGAAATTTACATTTTTACATTATTATTGTAAAATAAATTAATATTTGCAATATTTCATTTAATAAATTCAATGAAAGCTTCTTTTATATATATTTTATATGCTTAAAATAAAAAATAACTGCTTTCTTGTATATAATTCATATTGATGAGAATATAATCATATTTTATTATTTAATTATAATTATTCTAAAATAAAAATGATGAATATCGAGTTTACTTTAAAATGGATCTGAATTTGATTCTACATTCTTCAGATAAACAATATACTGCATTTTTTATTATTTATTTAAACAATAAACGAAAACATTGATGATCAATATCATCATAATGTGTCTAGTTTCTATTTATATTATTTTGTTTATAACAACTTTTTCATGTTTACTTTAAAAAAAACTTGAAGTGCATATCAATTTTCTTATTTATAATGTTCTATAATGTAACCTATTCAATTTTCATGTTGATTCAAAAGAAAAAATTTGAAACAAATTTATACAATTCTACAGAATGTTTTCCTTGATAGTCAAAACAACTTATTACAGTGTCTATCGCATTATCAATTCTTTATAGTGTTTAAATAAATATATAATTTTCGACTTGTATCTAGGACACATGTTACATTAATTTCATAGATTTTAAAAAAGTTATACTATCAGTTGCACTCTTTTTGTTTTTGAAGATGTGAAAACTATTTCTTTGAAAAACTTAATTCTAAATGCAAAAGTTGGTACATTTAATTATTTTAATTCAATTAATCGTAATTTTAAAATGCAAAAATTAACTCATTATATAAACATCACGTTATTAAAGTAAATTCCTGTATCTAGAGACATATTCAACTTCTTTTTATTTATTTTTAAAACTTATTCTCTTTTCTTAGAATTTATAATTATTTCAATAAGAAAAATTTCAAATATCAACAGTTTACTGTAAACAAATATAATTAAAAATTTAAATATTTAAGACTGCAGAGTAGATTAGAATTATTATTAAAAAGTTATTTACTGTACGATTTTCTTTAATTTTATTCTAAAAATTAAGCTGTTGTATGAATAATATGACATGTTACGATGTAATCTGAATCTTCTGTGTTCTTTACACGTAAGTTGAACACTTTCTTATTAAGAAAGATAATTTTATCCCGTGTTTTGATGAATTTTCATCAATAATTCAGTAAAAAATATAAGATTCATTTCAAAATGTTTTCTTACTTTCTAAGAAAAAAAACAAAAACAAATTTCTTTAAAGAAGTAGTTTTTTTTACATATTTTTTTCATAAATGAATATATTTTTTAGTGTTTTGAAAAATTCTTTCATGTTATTATGTAGATTCATATTCTGAACTGTATAATTCCTTGATTCATTTCAAAATGTTTTCTTACTTTCTAAGAAAAAAACAAAAACAAATTTCTTTAAAGATGTAGTTGTTTTTACATATTTTTTTCATAAATGAATATATTTTTTAGTAAGTTTTGAAAAATTCTTTCATGTTATTATGTAGATTCATATTCTGAACTGTATAATTCCTTATTAATTGAATTGTATAACTGCGAAGTTATTTTTATCTTCTTTTTTACAAGAGTATCGATAGTCGTTAGACAGCTTCAGTGATTTTATTATAGATGACGTGATTTGTTCTCTCTAATTGTTGACCTTTTTTATCTTCAGATAATTGTGATATAGTACTTGGAGATAATAGTATTACTATAACAACAACAAAATCTGTCTCAACATAATAATGCCAGTTTTAGTCTATTGATCAGTAACTGATTGATTGATATAGCTTTTTTACATTTAATAATTATGTATTCGTTTACTTAAAAGAATAATTTATATTAAAATAAACATTATTTTGACATAAACATCAATAATAATAAAAAATATCATAATCAGCAATATGATTCACTAACTAATTAATTGTACTTCATTACTTTCTTTTGCTAACAAGAAAAATTCTATAAAAATTCAGGTTAAGTTCGAAAATAAGAATAGCTATAAAAAATATTTTAATTGCACATCCTTCTATATTCTTCCTATTTTATATTCATTTATAGATAAATATATATTGTATTCATTCATTTAAATATAAAAATTAAAATTTTCAATGAAAAAAATTTTTCGCTTTTTCAATAAATGAAAAATGAATTTTCTTTGTTGTCAATTTACTTTAATTTACAATAATTTTATCAAATTTCAAATTATTAAAAATACGAAATCAAATCTAATTTTTTATATTTATGATTTGAATAATTTTTTTCAATTTATTTAATAAATAAATTATTTTAAAATTCAAACAAATTATTTGGAATTTAATTTTATGAATTGCGTTATTAAAATTTTAATAATTAAAATTAGAAAATACAGGTATATATATTTTGATTAAAACGTGTTATAAAATATAATATTAATCTTCTTTATATCTTAAAAAGAAAAATTCTGATGGAAAAACTAACTAAATATAGAATTCGGTAATCCTCCTATTTTCTTTGCATTATTGTTTATAAAAAGAAATAATTATCGTTACAACTCTGCACGTATCAAATTATTAAATGAAAATTTCTGAATTTATTTATGTTCTGCTGTTGATTAATACTTTTGTCCAGAAATGATAAATTAAATTTCCTTTTTCTAAAAAATATTACAAAACGATAAACATTTATATGTATATATTTTTTTTTTCGTTCAAATTATATTTTAATATTTGAAAAAGTTTTAATTTGCATTTATTTTAAATAAAATTAAATTGAATTTTAAAATATTTATTCAAAGTATTTTAAATGCTAAATTAACTTATTCCAATATTTAAGCAATTTCGTAAATAGTTTAATGCATTATATAATCATAATTAACCCTTTATTTAATATAATTAATAA
>AYEL01077784.1:0-30188 GCA_000484575.1 Olivierus martensii
AGCCTGTACTTCCCAACAGTAAACATATTTGGCACAGAAGGTTTGGACATTTGAACATCCAATACCTTGACAAACTCTATAAACAAAATATGGTTAATGGGTTAAAGTTTAGTCCTGAATCGTGCCCTTCTTGTGAATCCTGCATCCTAGGAAAACTTACTCAAGAATCTTTTCGTCCTATGAACAGTGAAAGAGCGAACAGGCCCTTAGAATTGCTGCACATGGATTTGTGTGGACCCATGCCTACAGCGTCTCTTGGAGGTTCCAGATATGTATATGTAATCGTTGACTCTTTTACTAGACGAATATTTTCCTTCTTTTTAAGAACGAAAGACGAAGTCTTTGAAAAATTTATTGAGTTTAAAAATCGTAGGGAAAATGAACTGGGTTCCAAAATAAAGGCTGTTAGAACTGATAATGGAAGAGAGTTCGTGAACCAAAAATTTCTAGATCTTTTTAAATCCAACGGAATTCATCATCAAAGAACAGTCCCGTACTCACCGCAAAGTAACGGCGTAGCAGAAAGAGCTAATAGGACTCTCTTAGATCAAGCTAGGACTATGCTTATTGATTCCTTCCTTCCATTGGAATTTTGGGCGGAAGCTATTTTGACTGCCACTTATTTAAAAAACTGTTCGCCTACAAAAATATGTGGAGATAAGACACCAATAAAAAAATGGACAGGAAATAAATCATCTGTAAAACACCTCTAGATTTTTGGTTGTCTAGCATACATTTTTGTAACAAGACCTAAAAGGAATAAATTACAACCTAAGGCAATTAAGGGTATATTTACTGGCTATTGGCATAAACGGAAAGCCTATAGAATATATGTTTCTCAGGAAGACAGGATTTACGAAGCAAGAACTATTAGATTTGATGAAAACCAAAAGGGAGCTATCTTATTAACTTCACTAGAATATAGACCAAAGAAAATTATGCAACAACAATATTGGACAAACACCATCTCATCTGTGAATTTACCTTTATCACTTCCGGCTGAAAACTCCAATATTTATAATGACTCTGGTGGACAGACCGAGACCCTTAGAATTGCTGCACATGGATTTGTGTGAACCCATGCCTACGGCGTCTCTTGGAGGTTCCAGATATGTATATGTAATAGTTGACTCTTTTACTAGACGAATATTTACCTTCTTTTTAAGAACGAAAGACGAAGTCTTTGAAAAATTTATTGAGTTTAAAAATCGTACAAGGACAGCAAAATTAGTACATTTACGGATGGTGTGGAACACAATATTTGTATCAAAGATGTTTTATATTTTTATTTCATTTAGTAAGTTTCTTCAAAAAATATGATTTAAAAAATATAAACATAAAATGTCCATTGAACGATTACTTGTTCTTATTCTAGATATAAAATTTCCTGAAATATAAAACACTCTCACTGGTAACTGAACTTGGTTTTATTGTTTTCAAAGTATCAGATAATAAATCTAAATTCTTTGTTCATTTATTAGTTGTCTCAAATATTAAATATTCAGCCTTCAGTGTCTTCAGATTTGATATCATTTCTTGAGGTTCCTCAAGAATCTTATGAATTATTTTTCCATAGCTTCTATTAGAATTTCTCCATCTCCAATATATTCATCAAGTTAAAGATCCATACCAGAATTTGATATATTCTAGACAATATTTTTCCAGATAACTTAATAATAATAATGAGTTTTGAAGCTAGTGGAAATACACTAGATTTCTTTGTGGAAATGTTTTGTGGATTTTGCAAATACAGTAAAAGTTTATTGAAATTTTATTTATTACAGCAATTTCAAGTCAAAATGTTAACGTTTTTAATTAATTAATTAATTAAATTTTTTATATTAATTTTAGTATCTAAAACAGGTTTTTAAAATTTAAAAACTGGTTTTTGAATTTTACAAATTTACCCCAAAAAACCAGTTTTTAAAAACTGACAAACCGTAATGACATCATCAGTACACTGATGTGATGTCATGCAATGGATGCATTTTATGATGTCATGCCAGTGTTGTTATGATGTCATCCCAAACTTGAACATCACTCCGAAGGATTTAAATGAAGGCATTTTTGCCAGTACAAAATACTCCATCCTCTGGAGAGATTTCAATCCTAGGTAGCCTATGTTACTCACAGGGCTAATTTTGGTCCCATGATAACATAAGCTACCCAGGGATCAATGAGGGAGCCTTTGCAGAACAGACAAACGTTGTATTTTATATATATAATTTATATTATAAGCAAAATGTATTTTTAGTAAAATATGAAAGTTTTGTTATAAATAATTTGATCTCAGCAAACATCTGCATAAATTTTCATACTTATTGAAAATTTTTATCATTTCTTAAAAATATCTTAATTTGACAAAACATTATTAAAAGAAAAAGCATTTCAGAGAATATAATTATAAAAATTATTTTGAAAATAATGAGAAAAAGTTTTATTCTTCTAAGATCAAATTTTTCGTAATTTAAAAAAATTATAAAATTAAAAAAAAATGCTTATAAATAACCAATATTTATATTACAAACAGAAATTGACATTGACATTAAAAAGTTATACTTACCTAAAAGATGTGTCCATATATTTCCAGTTTCAGTATGTATTCTGAATATGGAACGAAAACAGGCACCAAATGATGGAAGAGGTGGCCTATGACCTCTTACTAAAAAATCATTATCTTGAAGCCACTTAGGTAATGAACTAAAATGACAACCCTATAAAAAAAAATGCTGAAATGTTATATTGTAAAAAAATAAATTTGTATTATAAAATTAATAAAATGTCTTTTATAATTAAATCCTAAATTTAATTATTATAATTATTATTCAATTAATATTTGTATCAGATTAGAAAAATAAAATATTCTAACTAACTATTTTTAAAGCATTTTTAATCATAAAAGCATATGTTCTTCAAGTTATGAACATTCACACACATGAACTTGCCATTTTATTTATAAATTTTATAAAATTTCAAAATTTGGAAAGGATTTTAAACATTATAATAGTAAAATGATACCAACAAATATATTGTAAAATTACATACAATATGGATGTTTAAATTTATTCAAACATCCAGTTTGGCATTCTTGTATTAGTCAAGTGAATAGGGCATGGCAGTCAATGAGTTAAATAGTAGGGTTATTCAAAATATCAGTTATTTAAAATGCAAATATTTCAAAATGGCAAAACTCACTAAAAATTCTTTTTATATTCAAATCTATAGAATAAGAAATTTCTAATTGATGAGCTCGTTTAACGCGGTTTCATTTAGCGCTTGATTTTGTTGGAATGTATCCCCCGCGTTAAATGGGGTCTTAACAAGGGGGTTTGTTGTGGTGTATTGAAGACATCGGGTCATCATGTTTGCCCACCAGGGGGTATGGGTGAAAGGCGCAAAAAAAAAAATGGGGTCTTATTGTAATTGTAAGATGTGTTTTCACCATATGTAATATCTTGAAGTTCCACAGAGAGATGATTAAAAGATTCTAAAAGTGGAATGAGCATTATATTTTACACATTTCATATTATATAGGCAGTACAGAACAAACTAAAAAATTAATATATATACAGGGTGCGCCAGCTAAATCTGGACAAAATAAACAATTTAATTAAACAAAATTTTATTTAACAAAAAGAATAAAATTATCAAAATTATCATTTGCACATTAATTTGGGATCCTTTTTTCCTCAAGAATACAATACGGGTATCTCTTCATCTCTAGCTCACAATTGAAATAGTCATGAAAATTTATATTTTTGCCTACTTTCCGAAATATACTGTAAGTAGACTTCATAAGATAGGCGTAATTTCTCTCTGTTGTATATCTCTACTAATAACTTTTGAACTAATTATTGATATTAAAATTATATGGAATTTCGTAGTGTTGTTCTGTCATTAATGGTCAACTCGATGCCGCATAATTAAATCCTGCAGGATCGTTTAATCCCACAGGATTGCATTTAATTTTTATCAAAATTTTTATATTTTTTAAAAGAGATGGCGCTAAGTGCTAGCAGTATAGGATGGCATATGGCTTACCTGCATTGCTTAACACTTTGCACTATCTAATATCAATATCTAGCACAATGACGTGTAAATCACTCCGTCATTCTTCAACATTTGTATTACTGTCTCCCTATCTAGAGTTCAGCCTCTTTCACTCGTCTTCAAAAAATTAACGATGCTATTAGACATACGGTAAAAACGATATCTAATATTCTTCATAATCAGCATGGTGACATTCAAACAGTTTATGAATTATTAAATCTCAAGTCATTGAATGATATAATAATCTCAGCAGATATTATAACCTTATCTAAATATATCTATGGGTCTCTTTCATCTGATAATATATACTATAATGTACCTCAAGTTTATACAAGATATCGACTTTTTATTCATACCTAAATTTCGGACCAACAGATATAAAAATTCATTTTTTAAGAGCTGCTACTAATTATAATAAATGTACTACTTAATGTTGTTCGAATTTATATATTTTTATCCTGGTTATTTTATGGGGGCTCTTTATATACATTTTTGTATGCTGAGAGTGTAATAAGCGAATATGAGTATAAAAAAAATTCACCAGTGATGTGACGTCATTAACTGATGACGTTTCATATACACACACACCCACCTAAACAGATGATTTATGATGTCATTATGACATAATAATGAATTAATACACGAAGACGTTCAGGTTCGTGATGATAACATCATCATGGCACCTATGCTAAATCAACGATAAAACTAGACCCAAAAAGTCAATGGATTCCAAATGCTAAATAAAAATGGAAAATAAATGTTCGGGAAGTATTCAACTTGATTTCTGTCCAGAGCTGCTTGTTATTTATTAGAAATTTTATTAAGACCTAAATTAAAGTATAGATTATTGATCCCCAAATTTTTTTAATTATGTACCTAAAATATTCATATCTCAGTGATTAAAGATACATTGCACTTAATCTAGAAAAAAAAGAATATATAAAAGAAAGTCTGAACATTATTTTGCCATTCAGTTCATTTATTGATATTACATTACAAAAATAACAAAACTAAAACTGAAATAAAAAATAAAAGTTAATTTTTTAACATTTATTCAAAAGGTATTGATTAATTTCGGTGTTACAATTATTTGCTCTTATATTATGTTTATAATGAATGTCAATTTTAGATTAATTCACATTTATTAAAATAATTCAACAATAGAAATTATTGATATAGAATTTATCTTTAAGCGTAAATTAAATAAATTATAAAAAAAAAACTATATTAGATCTCAAATTAACTATATTCCACAACATCATATCAATAATTTTCTGATTGACAGAAATTATTGATAGCTTTGTTATCTATCTAAAGAGATTCATTATACAGTATTTTCTTTGATTGATTTTATTTATTCGCAGTATCAAGCATCTGTAACCTGTCGTTAATATTTTTATTCTTTCTTTTCGGGATCTCTTATTCCTAGTTTAATTTTTTATTTATGCAGTATTTTCTTTGATTGATTTTATTTATTCGCAGTATCAAACATCTGTAACCTGTTGTTAATATTTTTATTCTTTCTTTTCGGGATCTCTTATTCCTAGTTTAATTTTTTATTTATTCCTTCTAATTTT
Source organism: Olivierus martensii (assembly GCA_000484575.1). NCBI lineage: Eukaryota > Metazoa > Arthropoda > Arachnida > Scorpiones > Buthidae > Olivierus > Olivierus martensii. Next base: position 5,628 of record AYEL01077784.1, read on the forward strand.
AAAATAAAGCTATATAATACATTTAAACAATTTTTATAAATTATATTTAATTTCTTAAATCTATAATAATTTTTGATTATACACATGTAATTATCAAGAATTAAATAATGTCAACATGTTGACATTAAAAAATTATTTTATTAGGTACATAAAAATGCACCTAATAAAATTTTAAAAGGTGCATAAAATATTTGATTTATAAAAGAAAAATTATATTTTATTCAAATATATCTTATTAAAAATAATTGGCATAAAAAATACTGTACTAGCGAGCCAATATATATTTAAATAAATAAATGTCAATTGTTTTATGAAAAATATAAATGATCGAGTTAAAACAATATATATGCATACAGGTTATGTATGTATGTATGTAAGTTTTAGATAAAAAAAGCTTCGTTCTAACTTTTTAACAAATCTCATATTTCAAGAATTTGATTGAATTGTAATACTAGAAGTATAGATATGTGATAAATATTTCATTTCTCGTAATTTAAATTCGGTTTATATACACATTTTCCTAGATATTTGATGCGTTAATACCCTTTACAAAAAAGAACTAATTATTAAAAAATTAAATGGAAAAACATATTGTTAAGTTTTTATTTCATAGAAATATAATCTAATGATTAAAACTCGAACGACAGAATTCAAGACGCGATAGTTAAGAAAAAATCGGTCATAAATACAGTACTGTAATTATGACAGTTGAGGATAATTGAGAAAGAAACCGAATATATTTTTATTATCAATATTTCTCAATATACAAATTTATTGAAAGTATAAAATGAATTGTTTCAAATACTTCTGTTAATGTGATATACATACCGCTATTTTTAAGTAAAACTGATATTTAATTAGTATTTTTGATTGTTTTCTTTATCACTATAATCAACAAATTTATTCCTATTTCCTTGCCCTTTAGAAATAACAAATTTTCTTATATTACTAACACTTTTTTGTTTCACTTGCTCAATTTTTTAAATCACTTTTGAAAATATGTTGCCCGCAATTGCTCTATTTGCGATCAATCATTGCAATGTTGGAGTATTTACGATCAATTTTTCGGTTATAAAGTGTTTTTGCTAGTATAAACGATTGCCGATAGCAAATTTGTTTCTAGTAAACGGAATTTTATAATCCAAATCTAGTACTATGCTGATGCCGTTTAGATTTAATCTAATTAATTATAAGATACAGTGCAGTCTGACTTGTTATAATAAAATAAAAAGAAAATTGAAGATCTACACAACATCAAACAATCCAAATCTCATTACTGAACTTGACAGATTTATAGAATTTGCATAACTTTAACTAAAAAATAATTATTATTTTATCATATTAAGAAAATATTACTCTCAAAATTCTTTTCTTTACTCTTAAAAATGAATTTAACGCATACCGTATTTATATCCCGTTGATTAAAGAATAATCAAACTTAATTAAAAAGTGAATGTTGAGTTGCTACGAATAAATAAATTGAAAATTTAAAAATTTTTTCATTTATTATTAATATATATTTTATATTTTAAAATTCCAATATTAGAGTATATATGAAGAATAATCAAACTTAATTAAAAAGTGAATGTTGAATTGCTACGAATAAATAAATTGAAAATTTAAAAACTTTTTCATTTATTATTAATATATATTTTATATTTTAAAATTCCAATATTAGAGTATATATATAACCAATTATTGGTTATATAACCAATTATTGGTTATATGTTTCCATTCATCTGTTATCATGATATTATAGGAACTAAATATTTCACAGCATTCGAATTTCGGGAATGTTCCTTATTATCGAAGGTATTTATTAACATTCAAGATCTTACGTTGTTTCGTTACAAGATGGTGACTGTGCGAAATTATTAAAACGCATATATCTCTGAAACTAATTACCGTATCTTATATAAATGCTATTATAGTTATTAGAGAGGATTTTAAATAAACTGTACAGTATTTTATAATAATTATCTTAGGCAATTGCTTTTCTCGATGTCTATCGTCATACCGTTCACAAAATATCCAAGAAAAACGCACCAAATACGTAAAATTTGATTGCTGTACAACAACTAATTTCGAAGATATAAATTTTTTCAAATTCAAAATGGCCGCCATTTTTTAATGGGAACTTGAAGATTTGAAGATTTCGAAATTACTAATTGTGTAATAATGGGAAATGATTGTTTCTTTTATCTTACCTATATAATTACTAGTTTCGAGATCTTCCCGTGTTTCATTACAAAATGCTGGCCATTCGAAATTTTAAAATTTCCACATCAAAACTATTTGTCGCACATGAAAGATATTATGCTCATTTCAGCGTCTTTATTTGGAAAAATTGATTATAGCGTAACCAATGGCAAAAGTTTTCACTTATATTTTGTTAATTTTGATGATGATAAAAATGCAATTATTGAAAATATTGCAACTAATTGAATGGTTTAGGTATTGTTAAACATTCAAATAAATGTTTCTACTGTCTGCAATATTTAATTTGAATTTATTTAATAGCTTTTTCTATTATTATAGAATTTTTAATAGTGAATTATTTTTATTAATTTTTAACGCATATGTATTATAATTGATATTGCTAATTAAATGTACATGTTGCATACAAAGCAAATAATAAATGATTTAACATATACCATTGCTTTTTTACTGCTTCTGGGGTCAGTCATTATTTTCCAAAAAGTTTTATCTAAAGTAACATTCTTTCCTTTTCCAGTTTTTTCCATAATAATCTCTTTCTCTATCATGTATTGATTGGAATGATATTTAGCATTATAGTACTTAAAGCGGCAACATGGTTCTAGATACGTTTCATCGATACCCCAATATTCAAGCTCCTCTTGAAATCCAAGAATACAATTTTGTCTTATGTGAAGTTTCTTAGTGAGATAAAAACAGAAAATTATTTCGAAATATTTTGGATCTCTAAAAAATATCACTTCTTGACTCTCTTTGATGAATGCATCGCAATGTTCTAAGATATTCTTCACTCTGGAAGACTTGCAGATTAGTGCAAGTCGTGAATTGGGCAAGAACATCAAATTTTCCCATAATATTTTATATTTAATATTTCCCACATTTATGATTACGTAGTTAGATAATTTAACATCATCATCATCATCTTTAGAATATATTATATCTTTATTTTGTATGTGGCGATAAGTAACATCCGATGTAGAAGATTCTTGTTCCAAATCATAATAAAACTCTAAATTATCTGCTTGCTCCTAAAAAATGAAAAGAAACGTGCATCAGAGTTAACTTATTATTCTTATATTAATTTATTTTAATTACCTCTTCCATTTCCCATAAACAAAGATTGTCTTCAACAAGTCGTAACAATTGTTGAACAGACATTTCCATCTCTCTATTTTTGAATTTATTGTATCCTCTCCTCTTTATACTTGCAGAAATTTCATCTGTGAAGACATTTCTTAGATATAAATCTCTAGCAGTCATATTGTAATTTTTAACCCCGATGAACATAAGGAAACCAGTTATCATAGAACTCAAAATCACTGTCACAGCGCCTATAATTTTACTTGAAATTCCTTCAAATACCAATGATCCAAAATTAATTCCAGTTATTGCTTTGCCAATTACCCACATATGTATTGTTATAGATTTGTTGTAAGCATTGTCCACTTCAAATCTTTCGCAATGATATGCCGCTACCGAAACAATCGGAACATATATGATCTGGAACATAACAATAGCAAATATTTCCCATCTACTTCTATATATAGTGAGTACCGAATTTTCGAACGAATTCGAATAACGCATTAATTTCAATAACTTAAACAATATAATAATATTTATTGCAAGTTCTATTTCTGTATCCCAATCTTGTTTCGAGAATAGTATGCGTCCAACTCGAAATGCGATAAATACGATGATATGAGGAAGAAGGAATAAGAGATCCATTACATTTAACATGGAAGTAACAAACTTCTTTTTATCTTTAGCAATGATCAGTCTCAATACATAGTCCGATGTATATACGAACACAATTGCAATGTCTATTTTCCAAAGTTTCTCGCTGATGAATCTTTCATTAATCATGAATACTCGATAAATAAATACAAGTACGTAAAAGAAACTTAAAATCTTCAGGAAAAAATTATAAATCTGAAAATAATTGACGTGGTTTTTAAGTTATAGGATAAATTTAATATTGCCTATATTTTAATTATGGCTTATGAATAAATTTATACAGGAGCGATGCTCACCCAAAATAAGATGAATGAATTATGGCATGCTTGCATAATTCGTTCATCTAATTTAGATTTTTTTCCTTCATATAATCATACTTTTATATAATTACTATCTATTTGAACCATACTTAAATGAGATTAATTTATAGATACGATAATCCAAATATATTATTTTCTAAAACAGTGAAGGATCTAAAATCTTTCACCTGCCAAAATTAGGAAAAGCAAGCAACATATACATTATGCCATGCCATGATATCTACGTAATGAAATTACTAAAAGCACATATCATGGAAGATATAGAAATGTATAAGGAACAGCGGCAGTACATTCACTATTTTATATTTTAGTCAAAATTATGGTTTAATCATTAATTAATTGGTAGAGATCAAAATTTTATTGTCTATAAGGTTAATAAAATTTATAAATCAACTTTCGATCTTTTTCATCCTACAGTTTATTTATAGTACAAATAAGCTGATGAAGAGTTTTTTCTTTAATAAAAATATAAGAAATAAAAAATTGCTACAACTCTGAACAGAATCAGGAATTTTAAGATAATGCCCCAGTATCTTAAAACATGAAGTATAATTTCATGAAATGAATTAAAATTTTGAATCTAAATTATTTCTTCTAAGATATTCAAAATAAAATTTAAATATTTGAAATTTAATTGGAATCTGTTAATTAATATTAAACGGCAACATGTTTAGTCCAAATTACTGTATACTGTGTTAAAAAATTATTAAATTTACACTAAATTATTTCCACTAGAGGGCTTTCTCTAGTTCTATTCTTTGCATTCTATACAATTTTAATACAAAACAGGAATTAATGGTGAATAATTGAGACTTTATCTCAGATGGATATTTTAAAATGTCTAAATAGATTTGATGGGCATTGGAGTCGTTTTGCTCCAGGTACAAAAATATCTAGGTAAGAGTCCAGAATACTGAGGATCAACAAAAGTAGTACCTATCGAAAGATGACAAAAAGTTGAATAAACTTTCTAAAAGAATCATATCTTTCGTTTAGAAAATTTTTTCTACTCAGAGACGGACCGCTAACTTTGAAAGGCCTGGGCTAACACTGGTTGGAGGCCTACTAAATTAACCTAGCGGTGAGAGCTACGCTAAACTAACACGCTTTAGAGGACAATTGTCGGTACATGCAGCGGCATCTTTTTTTTGTGATATTTCATAATCCGTAAGTGATATTAAAAAACTTTCAAAAGTTGTTTGTTTTTCACAGTTCTATGCAATTATGAAAAAAATCAGCATTGGTTTCCATTGGACATTTCATAGTTGACTCCCTTGTGTCCCTACTTCTGATGGGCCCACAAAATTTTTATCATGCCCATTTGATTCTCAGATATATATTTTGGTAATCAAAATTTTTTCCCCTACTTCCTATCTCATCGCCAGTATACTTTGGTAATCAAAATTTTCCCCTACTTCCTATCTCATTGCGGGTATAGGTAATCAAAATTTTTTCCCCTACTTCCTGGCGGGTCTGAGAAAAAAACGTGGTACGGGTGCTCGAAAACACCCGGTATACATACAGATCTCTTGAATTTGGAATTATTCGTTACTTAACTTGTCATTTTTACATTGAAAAGTATTTCAATTAAATATTATAAATTAAAAGTTGTTTTAAGCTTTTATTTTAAATTATGTCAATCAAAACATGTGGCATTGTAATATATCTTCTATTTAAATGCAACTAAATTTATCTAGAGTATTTTTTTCTCAGTTATATATCAGATAGCTGAATATTAATACAGTAAGACCCCGATTAACACTGCCCCATTTAACGCTGTTTCGATATAATGCGGTTTTTTCGAATTCAATATTTTTTGTTTTGATTCACTTTGGCGTGGTTTTCAAATCGTTATACTCACATAAATCTGAAATCGCACAAAAATGAAGAAGTTTGCATTTCTGAAAATGAAGAGCAAAAGGAACTTGTAGCGGATTTTTTCAAAACAAGTTTAGCCAATATTACGGAAATTATGGCTCAGTTTATACAAAATGATCCAAATTTTAATAGAATTTCAAAGGAAAGACGAAGTGTCAAGGGTTGCAATGTCTGGCTATCGACAATTACTTTCTGAACGAAATAGGAAAAGGCAAACAACGTTAGATGATTTCTTAATTAATGAAAAACAAAAAATATCAAATGAGGAAAAACCTTTCTCATCATAAACAAATTATTTACTCTAATATTCTTGATTTTCAGGAAAGATTTATGAATACAATCGATATTAGCCATAAAAGATGTCTATAATTAATGTAATACAATAATAATAATAATAATAATAATAATAAAATATAATAAAAATTAAATATGTTTTTAGTATAAATTTAAGTGGTAGGTCTCCTTTAAATTGTGCAACGTGTTTGTAGAAGCGCCCAGTGGATACTTTATATGATAGCATTATGAATAAACAAAATACTCAAACATCATAAAAAATGAATAAAGCTTTAAATATTTAGCAAAGTATTAAGGAATACTGTATATGCTAAATAGATATTTTTTAGTTTTATCTAAAGCAGTTAAAAGTTTTAAAAATAATTAATAAAGAATTATCTTCAATAAAGCTAAGTGTATTAATAATAATAAAAAATATATATTTAAAAATGATTTTTCAAAAAGAATTTTCAAAGCTTTAAATTTCATACTAATCCAAAATTTCCTTTCTTTTAGAGAATAAAAGACAATTAATTATTTTTTGTTAAATAATTTAAAATATTAATAATTTTTGACGCCTATATTTTGTTTTTATTTTTCGCTTTTCCTATATGAAAACGTATTTATAGGCACAGTATAAACATCACAAATGTTGCAGGAAAATATTCGAATTTTAAAAATCCAAAGTAGTTATTTAGAAATAATTTTTATAATTAAAAACAAGAAAAAAAATAAAAACTTAAATACATTTAAATATTGTTTTTATATTATCCAGTTACTTTTAATTTGTACATTTTTGCTTAAATTTAAGCATTAAAAATCTTTCTGTTTTAAGTACACGAAGATTTAATTTTTTTTTTTACCTCTTAGAATAATATTTTTCTTCTTAATTACTTAAAACAGTTTCTAAGTATATAATTAAGATAACTTCTCGTTTCGAAAATTAAAAAGAAAAATCTATAAAAAGAAAAACCTAGGATTTAAATTATATTAATCTATTCTAGACAAAGAAATTTGATTCAAGAGAGTGATTAGAGCACCAGTTAATTATTTTGTTTGCATGAAGATCATTTGATATAACGTCAAAAGACTAGGAGTCTTTTTAGATAAATTATCATTAGTTTCAAAATGAGATTTGCGTGCGGGACATAGCTCATAGTCCTTTAGTTTTAATCTTCGAGTCAGGTCACTTCACAGTGCCACTCCCATTGTACGTAATAAATATGTGTCATTGTATTTGTCATGTTCTCAGATTTGATTAATTTCCTCATATAGTTATTCCAGCGTGACTAAAACCGATTTAAGTATGTAACACTTGCTTGGAAAATGGATTTTGATGACAGATTTGTCGTTCTTCAGTACATTGGCAAGCGAACCCGAAACGAATATGTAGGATTTACACTTATTGAACATTAGCTAGCTATATAACGTTATAAATATCAATAGTTATTTTAAGACGAGTACAGTTCCCCATCTGAAACTGTCATTAACTTTCCATTTAGAGAAAAGGAATAATATCTTTTCTAAACATGTATCTGTAATAATGACATTAATACATGAGTTTGTAGCTGCTGATAACCTTTACAATGATTATTAATCTATCATATCTTCCGACCAATTTAACATAAAGCGTTTGTTATTTGGTGTAAATGCTGATGCCAAATGACACAAATCAATATTAGTTAAAATGGATGATTATCTTACTTTCCTTTAAACTTTTATTGTTTCATATGATAGGTTATTATTAGTTAGTTTTTAATTAATTTTTTATAAATGTTGTTAATTAAAAATTTATTTATTTTTTTAATTACAATATGCTAATGGTTATTATTGCGAATTTTTATATTTGAGACTTTTGTTTTGCTTCATTAAAATCTTACAAAAGTTTCCATCTTTACATAAACGTACTTTGTGCATTGTGCAATTTATATTAAATTAATAATGTTTCCTTGTTCATTATTATTCAAAAACTCGGTAATTTGTTAACGTGATACCTTTGGAAAATACAAAACAAGCAGAATTAATATATTTGTTATTTAACAAAGATTTGTAAATATTGACAAATTAAATATTAAACGTGTCACATTATTTGAATGAATTATCGAGATTCTACGACCCACGAAACATAAACTTAATAATTATTTAATAACATTAATAACTGAAAATTTATCAAAAATTTATATAGGTAAGAGAAAACATAAAATTTGCAACAACTTAGAAACGCAATAAATAAATATAATTGAGTTGCAGTTAATTAATGACTTATTTTTACTAACATTTCTTGATGATAAGAATTTCAAAAAAATCTTTAAAATCACTACACTGTAAGAATTAATATCTTTCAAAACATTTAAAGAATTAATTGAAAAACTTTAATTTATAACACAAAAGATATGATTTGTTTGAGGATATGATGCATAATAATATCACAAATAATCTTATGAATTCATACTGAATAGTAATGAAATTTTATGAATAACTTCCATTTTTCATAATTTTTATAAGTCACTCTGGCGTATCTAATTATATGACAAAAATAACACCAACAATAAATATTTAAATTACGTTCTCTTTTATAAAAATTAATTATCTTTAATATCACGATAATTAATTTTCGCTAATTAATATTAATATAACATGTAGTAAATATAATATATTTCACAAGTTTTGATAAAATTAATATTAAATTCTCGATAAAAGATCAATTTCTATTTTTCGTATTTCATACTGAATTTCAGAAGAGTGAAGATATACTGTACTCGTATATAATGATGATGATGTTTTAATTGAAAAATGATGGGATTTAATATCACATAACTATTATGATATATTTAATGTGAATTAATTTGACTTTATTATTGTCATCATCAACTAGTAACTTACCTAAAATGTAATTCAGGATATTATTAATGATATATTACGTTATAATTATAAGTATTATCTTGTATTACAGAAACGAACATGGAAGCTATACAATCATTATAGTTATGAACTGAGTGAAAGAGAAATATTCCTTGAATATTTCACCTTTATCATTTTATTTTGATAGTCTGAGTAACATATTTATTAAATAATTAAGTCTAGTTTATCTAATTATATAAATCGAATCAATTTATTAAAATTAATATAAAAATATTACAGGAAGTAAATAATATCGGAAAGCATAATAAAGAACAAACTCTCTTTTGATGAAATTTCGTTACATAATTAAATAATCAATTGTTTAAGGCAAAATATTCATCATTTTAAAATTATACATCGATAATTACTCTAAATGGATTCGAGTTAATAGAGTTGGTTAAAATTTCCCATCAAAACTGATGGAAAACAATATAAAAATGTATTACAGCAATTATAAAAATATACCAATTTTTTATAATTCTGGGAAATGGAAAAAAGATATATTTTTTAAATTACAATAGAGATGAAATGGTTTTCGATCTTTCCAGTAAATTGTTAAAGGTTTGTATGTTTTTATATTTAATATTTTGTTTATATGAAAGTGGAACATGTAAATAAAAAAATAAATAATTTTAAATTTAGAATGAGAATATGAATATAGATTTGAAAGAGCAATTCTTCAAATCTTTTTATTGGATCTCATTTTCTTTGTTCAAATTAATGATATGTTCGTAACAAAATTTTAGAATTCAATTTTTTATTCGATAACAATAAATATTTTCTTGAAATATTTGCATTTTCCGGATAATAATAATTCTCAATATTACAATATTATCGGATGTATATTATTAATGTATTGGTATAGTTTGAAAAGAAAAAATAACATCAAAAGATTTTTCGTCTTTTACGAAATTAGCATCAGCATCATAAATGATACTGACATTATTTGAAATTTAGCTTTACTTTAGATGAAATAATGTTTGTTATTGCCATAATAAAATGCAAATAATGAAAGTAAAAAGTCCATTTACACTTTTAACAACTAAAATAACAATATACATATGTAGTTTCGGTCATCATAATGTTTTCTTTTCGGTCTAGTTTTCGGCAGAATTAGAATAAAAAAATTTTATTGTTTTTTCTTTGCAGTAAATTATTGAAGTAATATATGGTCTATCTGACGTTTCCTTATAATGTTTTGGATGTACTGATTGCAAAACATCCTTTCTGCATTAATTGAATGAATTATTGATGCTGTTAAAAAGTGATTTTATTTGTTTGAGTAGTTTTTGATTTTTTAGATATATCTTTAAAACGTGTTTTATAAATTATCCTAAGTAAGTAATGATAAACTTTATTATACTACAAATATATTTGAAGTATTTATAGCTCATCTGAAAATAAAATTATTATTGTTTTTTTAAAATATAAAACTCTTATACCGAAATTTTTTCTAGCATTATATAAACTTCTTTAGGTGGTTGTTTGCATGTCATTCTGTATAATAAATCGTATTTTGCAAATTAAATAACAGCAATTAAAGTGGAATTTTTCTGGCAATTATTGTAGATTGATCATTTCCATTTGTTTAAAAACTCGGATGAAGGTTTTATATAAGTTAACTAATTGTTTTTCTGATTAGCTAATCAAATTTTTCTCATATTAATTTTTATTCTTATAACAGGCAATCAAGATTCTGAAAAAAGCAAGTAATTATATCATTGAGAAGGAGTAAAAACTCTAAACTCTTAATTTGAATGTTCTGAAATATTTTAAGTATTTTAAGTAAAAAAATTTGTTCATTTAATTATTAATAATATAAAAATATTTATGATAAACTACATGGCAGGTGAATATTTAATAGCGTTAAAAATGGAACAATTTCAAAATTAAACTAATTTTCCAATAAAAATTAATTTTAATTAATGTTTAATTTTCCTGAAACCAACTAAATGATGGGGTGTTAAGTGAAAATTGATTATATTAAAATTGCAGATAATTTCATTTTTATATCCATATGGATATTATTCAAAGAAAGATTAAAAAAAAAAGAAAGGTTTAAAGTTTTTTCATTCATTGATATTTTAATTATTATGGAATAGAATTTTTTAGTGTTTAGTTTTTTGTTTTATAAAATAAAAGGAAAATTGATAGCGAGTAAAGAACATTTTATAAACTATACTTATTTTTCATAAAACTTTCAAGAAAATTTTTCTCTTAGTTATTATTTTAGATTTTTATTTTCTTTGGCATGTTATTGTTGTTTACTATATATATTTTTTATGTTTAAAAGCAACATTATTTTCAATTTATATTATTTATCTTTATATATAGTTTATAATATCTTTTCTTAATTATTTATTTATCCTTTTTCAAAGATCTATTTTTTCTATGCTTTATTCTGTTCTTTCCATTATTTTCCTTTATATCTCTGCATTGTATGTTTACTTCAGTTTTTTTATATTGCATTTTTTGTTTTTGTGATGATATCCTTTTCTGAAAACTATTTTTTATACCATACTGTATAAAAGCATTATCTATTTTCTGGCAAATACTGTATATTTATTAAATTTATATTAATAATACGGTGTCATTCAGTGACATTCACAAAATTTTAAAGGGCAATTCAAAAGTAGATAATATCCAAATTTTCATCATATTTCTCAATAAGTTTATTTAACATACACACAGTTTTAAATTTCATTGGAAGAAATTACTATTGCATTCATGAATATAAAAATTTTTCCATCTCTATAATAAATGCAGTTTAATTTGCTATATTTTCCATATTGCGTCGTTTAAAAAATATAATCAAATAATTTTACATTTTTAAAATTTCGAGCTGTGTCATTAAAAGTTGAAGTTTCAAGCAATATAATATTATACTCTGTTCCACTTTGAGATGGCAGTGACGTCATTTTGGTGGCTTAGCACACAATAGCGTATCCTTCACGGATCTGGAATCTCCCGAAAAGTTTTTTCGAGGTTCTGGACCTGGCCTGGCAATCCCTGTCCTTCACTATCCGGCCCCCTTCCACGTGTGTTGGTGCAGCCCGTGGTTGGAACTGGCCTCGCCCCTTTGTAATCTCCCTGATTGGAAAGGGACGTAAAAAATGCAAAAGAAACTTTATCTAGATACGAAAAAATTTTGTATAATTTATTTTTTCTTAAATTTTTAATTTTCAGATGCGGACTGCTAACTTTGTGGGCCCTAGGCTAACATTGTTTGGAGGCCTACTAAATTAACCTAGCGGTAAGAGCTATGCTAAACTAGCATGCTTTAGAGGAGCTAGATTTGCACCCACACGGCAAGATTCGAGTTTTCGCAGCGCTGAGCTTATATATATACTGTTAAGGAACAATTATGTGGCGACGCATTGAGCGGCAATGCAGCACGACGATTTGACATCGATACGTCGCGCTGCTGATAGATTGTGAAAATTCGCAGCAGGTTATCTTGAATCTTGCTGGAAAAAATTTTGTATAATTTATTTTTTCTTAAATTTTTAATTTAAATTGTTTTTTATTTTTTTTATTATTATTATTATTATTATTAAAAAATATGATTAAATTACCAAATAAATCTTTTTTAAAAAAAATAATAATAAAGCTGATAATCCATTTAAAACACTTTCTAAACTCCCGTTTGGAAGTTGCGAGTTCGCTTTAAAATCGAGCAAATCTCTCAGGAGAGATTAATTTTTATGGAAGGATGGCTTTCGATAAGTAATAATCACGCCAATCTGCCCATTTAAAGACATTCATTTTATTAGATATCAGCGATATAGATACAACTTTCTTAGAAAATTCTTCATCCATTCAACTGGATTCTCAGTAGAGAAAGAGAGAGTAAATCTTAAGGGAACAGTATCCGAAAGATAAGTTTTCTGATGCAGGAAAATATTCAGGATATATATATATACACACACATATATATATCATCAACATAGGATGAAATTCTTTTTCTCCCAGAAGATTTTTATCTAGCCAGATCAAAGTTCTTAAACAAATGACAGATAAATAAAAAAGAACAACAGAACTTCCTTCTAGATGTATTTTTATACAAAATAAAGGCATTAAATAAACAAGTAAAGGTAGTAAATGTTACGGTGCGAGTTTATTTATTATTTTATTTGATTTTTTTTTTCAATGTTTGCTCTGGAAGGAAATTTTATTAACAAAACTGCATCTGTGAATTTTTGTATGCCATTATGAATGATAAATGCTTTTTTCCTCTTTCAATTGGAATGCATCTGTTCCACTCATGCACGAAATCAAAGCGATTTAAGTTACAAAAAATGATTATGGAAGCAAAAATTACTATAATATTTATATAGATATGTTTTTTTTTAATTTTATTTCCGAAAGTGTAATAATTTCGATAATAATATTTCTCCGGACTTAATGTTAAAAAATAACCTCAAATTATATTTTCTAAAATTATTTTCTTTATTTTATTATGCTCTTAGACAGTAATCCAATTGAATATCTTTATTTAATTTGCATAACTTCAAGAAATTTTTACGATGATGAGTATTATTATTATTATTATTATTTTTTATTTCTAGCGATTATACTGTATATCTGGTTTTTATTGACTTACGAAAGTAAAGGTAAGATTATTATTATTATTTTTTTATTTTTTTAAGTTTATTTTTATTATAATTCTCAATTTTTTTTACTCCTTTTATTATATTTTGACCGCGAAGAAGGCAGGCCCTTTGATTGAACGGGGCCCTGGCCCTGGGTCTGCAGCCCATAAAGACCATGCCTAAATCCACCCCTGACTCTGCTTATGATATTTTTCGATCTGTGCTATTCCTATTAGTCTTCGCTATTCCAAACTTTACCGATATCTAGTTGTAACAAGATTAGAATGACACGATTTGACTTGTAATTGAATCATTATTTTAAAGGAAAATTAATCATAATCCATAGAGAATAAATAAAAAAATAAAGATTTAAGAATTGAACCTTTCCAATTTTAGATAACATTGGTCTCTCTAATATCTTCCATATTTTATATCTGATTTCACCCCAATCACAATCACTGAAATCTTCTTCCTCAATTTTACTCATTATCTTTTCGTGTAATACGAGCTCCGCCTCTGCTTTTCCTCGTTTTATGACGAATCTTTGGTAACAGTAATAATCCAAATTGTCTTCATTAAGTCCCCAGTAATCTAAAACTTCCTGGAAATCGAATGGGCACATATCCTCATCTAAATGAAGGAAACCTTTGTGAAAACAATCCAGAATATCCTTGAAGAAATTGCAATGATGATTGAAAAAGAACTCTTTTTTCTCGTCGTCGTAATAATCGAACAAAGTCTTGGCTTCCTCCCAGGTTTTTACATAATGTAATTTACCCAATCGAGTATCTGGATGAGTTTTCAAGATGCGGAAAGGACAACTGTATTTAAAACCGCTCACATTCAGGGTGACGATATGTTCATCTCTTAACAAAAATAAATTAGCCATCATCGTAATTTTGAATATCTGTATTTTAATAATACAACATTCACAATAATTTTTTTCCAGCAACAATATGCAATATAGCTAGTTACGTAAACATAAGTGTTGCATTTACTTGTTAATTTTTAAAGTAATATAATTTTTTTATCATTAAGTATAGAATTATGCATTTTATCATATTTTACAGTCATGAGATTTGAACAATATTATAGTGATGCTAATGCATATTATAATATGATCCAATCGTTTTGTACTTTTTTTCTTTTTTCCCCGCGTTTTTGCTAGAAACCTTCATCAGGTAGAAATTTGAAATTTTAATAAAATCAAGGGTTAGTTACGTAAACATAAGTGTTGCATTTACTTGTTTAATTTTTAAAGTAATATAATTTTTTTATCATTAAATATAGAATTATGCATTTTATCATATTTTACAGTCATGGGATTTGAACAATATTATAGTGATGCTAATGCATATTATAATATGATCCAATCGTTTTGTACTTTTTTATTTTCTTTTTTTCCCGCGTTTTTGCTAGAAACCTTCATCAGGTAGAAATTTGAAATTTTAATAAATTCAAGGAACACTATAAACAATATAATTCCAACCAAAAAGCTAAGATTTACTTGTAATGCAGAATTTTATACTGATTTTTTTATGTCGAAATATATAATTATCCAAACCATTTTTAGTCTAATCTCGGAAGGAAATGGAGCCCATGTCTGCCTGTCTGTCCCCCGCTAATAACTTTTGAACAGATTATCAAATTTTCATGAAATTCCATTAAGGAACACCTCGACGCCGCATCCTTTAATGCTACAGGATCGTTTAATCCTGCATGATACATTTTATTTTTTATCAAATATAAGTTTATATTATTGCCAATAGATGGCGCTAAATGTTAATAATGTATGAATAACATATGGCTTACTTGATTGGAATGGGACAGCATCGGGACATAACAATAGCTGGCGTTATAAAAGCCGATAATCTAAGACGTCACGATGATGTAACTATAATGGCATCGCACCGCCGAAATAATGACGTCATCGTAACATCTATGCTAGTTGGATCAATGTTAAAATTAGACACATGAAATCAATGGATTTCAAATGGTAAATAAATAACATCTTCGGAAAATAGGTAATTTTAGTTCTTTCTGAAACAACTTGTTTAAAAAGAGGATTTATTTTAATAGGAAAAAAAATTGATAATAGAATATTGTATTTTATTTTTCCTAACTGGAAACAGTCTTGTTAAGAGCAATTATTTGTGTTATTTTTATACAATTTTAGATTATTTCCTGCGCCGCGTTTATAGAGAGATCTGTTGCACTAATAAATAATATAATAAAATAACTATCTGTTGCATAGACTAATAAAATTGATGGATTTGTTTTTTTTTAAATAATATTTCTCGAATAATATTTTTATATAATTATTTTCTCTAAACCAGCGCTTCTCAAACTATGGGTCGGATTGATGGATTTGTTTTTTTTTTTAAATAATGTTTTTCGAATAATATTTTTATATAATTATTTTCTCTAAACCAGCGCTTCTCAAACTATGGTTCGCGACCCCATTTGGGGTCGCGAAGCGAAATACTGGAATCGCAAAAATTAAATTCAAACACTTGAATTTCAGTTTATATGTAATTTAGTGGAAGACGCGTTGCATTTCGTCGCTCGCGACGCAATGCGACGCGTCTTGCACTATTATGAATCTTAAAAGTAGTTTTTAAGATTGATTTCGTTTCATTTCAAAAATTTATCTAATCTAAAACACGCATCGAATATTCTTAAGAAAAAGAAATAAACATTTTTATTATTAATAAAATAATGTTTAATTTATAAGAAGTTGAAGATGTTATCTTCAGAAATCCATTTTTATTGTTAGAAAAAAAAAGGAAAAAAAGGAGAAGATTCTGATCACCGACTGAATTGAATGCAACTTAAGTAAATACTCAAGAAATATTTCATTTTTTTTCTGTTTATGTTTCAACAAAACAAAGAATCTGTATTATATAATCAATCCAAATATCAAGAGTCAATATTGATATTTGATTCAAAAGCAGTTATATTACAACATCTAAAAGTTGTTATAAAAATAATTCAAGTAAACAAACTTCTAGAATATATTTGTATTGCTTGAATAAAAAAAAAAAACGAGGAAAGAAAAAGTTGTCCTGTATTTTAGAACATTTATAATAAAGCAATTCCCATTTTTAGAACTGCACGAGTAACAAAGTATTGTGTGTGGCATTAAATAATTCATCTTAACCAGTTTCATATTGCACGATGTTAGAAAGGTAGTAATATCAAGACAAGGCAAAGATATAAATGCACTTATCCAGTTACATGCAGTAAGTAACCATCATAAATAACATTCAAATGCTGACAGAACGGAATCTGTATCATTTCTCCTCATTACCTATCTTTTAATGAAGTTCCAGAAAAGCCTTCCATGTATAGTAGTAGTAAATGTAATATATATATAGTTTTGAGAGTAGATGCTCGGATATTTCCACATTCCATAGAGACCTGTATAATTGGAGATTGAATTACTATCCAACAGCGAATGTCAGAAGGTCACACGACTAACCAAAAGTGATCAGGGATGAAATTAAGTGTTCGGGGATTACCACAATAATGAATAATGTTTATGACTCTGTTTCCGAAATTATTTATGGAATTATATCGGATTTTATAGTCTGAAAGGAAAGGAATTTTCGTTGTTAATCTAACGAAATTTTTATTTAAAAAAATTTTCTGAGATTAATTTTATATATATTTGTAAAATGAATCGATTCTTTAGAAAATTCCCGTGCAATGAAGAATGCAAAACAGACCCCCGTTCGCTCCAGAATTGCTTTGCTCAACATTCCGATCGTGTCTGCAACATTGCTCTGCTGTTAATCTCAAAATTCCAAGGATTAACAACTTCAATATGGCCTATTCTTCTGATATAACTAGTTTACTTCCGACTATTTAATTAATATTATAACGAAGATGTAAATTTAATCAAGTCTTTGCTTTCCAGATAAAAATATTAAGAATATTTATCATCTAGCATTCATAATAAGAATTTTCCATTATATATTTATGCAAAAAATAAATTTTTATAATCATGTTTTATCTCTCTCTTTATCATAATTATTATTTTAAAAAAATAACCAGCAACTAATCATGCCAGTGCATTTATCAACACATAAAAAAGAGAATAAAGTTGCAAGTTTCACATATAGTTTAAGAAGAAAGTTAAAATAATTATACACAGTTTAAAATTTTAAACAATAGAAATGTTTTAATTAAATTAAAGTCTCTTAACAGTTCGATGCAAATGTATACTCTCACATTGATTACTCTTAAATTTGATCCAGCATCTCTATCTTATCCTTGCAAATTCCACTCTTGAAGCTAATGCAGATCGTGACAGTACAATAAGTTTTCCTGTCACGTACTGCACAACTTGTTATCCTTCTATATCTACAACTAACGTTCAAACTTTATAACAATCACAATCTTTTGAATAATTTGTTAAAAAATCTAAGGATTTATCGAAAATCTGAAAGCAATATTTTATTTTAAACAGTGAAGAAATATCAAGTTTGGATTATACCCTAGACTTATTACAGTAATAAATATAGAAAACTATTTTTTTTAATATTTATAAATTGTTTAATCTTTTTATAATGGTCCTCAAAGCTGAAGATATCAATGGATGAAGTAGATTACAGAAATGTTTTGGCATTAAGTTGATGTGAAGTAGAATATTTAACAACCCAAATTTTCATTATAATCGAAAGAAATTAAAATATATTTAGTGTTACCGTAGAAATAATGCAGAATAATCAGTATAATCAGCTTGAAGAGAGCGATATTTTCTTTAATACATTTACTTCTAACAGTAGACCAATATTTTGAATTATGTATAGACTTTAATTAAAGAATATTGTATTTGATATCAATTTTCATAATTTTTTTCTTAATAATAGATATATTTGTGCTGCTTCGCTTTATTATGCATCCTGCTTTCATATTTTTTCAGAACTGTAGCCATTTTGAAAAAATTTTCTATATAGTTTCTACTTATAACAAATCACTATCTCTCCCTGTTTTTAGTAGACGTAATGGAAGAACAGATTTAAAAAAATCAGTTTTTAATAAATTCATTTATTCTTTCATTCATCTTTATGCAAATTTCTTTATCTAACCCTTTAAAGCTAGCCAATCACTATCGAGTATATAAAGCATCACGACGCATCGCGTTGCTAAGACGCGTCGCTCTCCTATTTACTACCGGGTAGTAAGAAAGCGAGCGACGCGTCTTAGCAACGCGATGCGTCGTGATGCTTTATATCAATATAATCGATGATAATTGGCTAGCTTTAAAGGGCTAATTTGTTTATTTTTTTTGTATTTTGCCTTCGGATGTGGTTTTTCACTGCTTCAAATTATTTTGAGAAAATTTTCCTCTATTTTATATGGTGCATTTTTGTAAAATATTGATTTGGTTTTTCTTTTAAATCTTTTTTTATATTTATATACACATATATAAAAATTTATTTTAGAATATAAAAATTAAACTGTTATACAGATCAAAAAATGCAAAAAATAAACTATCACATCACTAGATTTTTTTCCTCTTATTAATTTTACTATATTTACTCTCCTTCCTTGCATTCATCAAAGAATCATTATTTGTATACATAAATCATGTATGAATAAAACTACACATAAATAATATATATATATTTTTTTTTAAATTATTTTGAGAAAATTTTCCTCTATTTTATATGGTTTATTTTTGTAAAATATTGATTTGGTTTTTCTTTTAAATCTTTTTTTTATATTTATATACACATATATAAAAATTTATTTTAGAATATAAAAATTAAACTGTTATACAGATCAAAAAATGCAAAAAATAAACTATCACATCACTAGATTTTTTTCCTCTTATTAATTTTACTATATTTACTCTCCTTCCTTGCATTCATCAAAGAATCATTATTTGTATACATAAATCATGTATGAATAAAACTACACATAAATAATATATATATATTTTTTAATCTTGCAAATAATCGCAAAAAGTGTTTGAAAACAAAATATAGTTATTTTACGAATGATTAAACAGAATTAATAGAAAAAATAATAATAATAATAAATTTTGCTATTCAAAATAAAATTATCTCGTATAGTCCACATTCATTAACTGCATACTGCATAAATTTTGATATGCATATAGACAACGATTCTTTGATGTATGCAATACTTTGGAAGGAGAGTAAATATAATAAAATCAATATGAAGAAAAAATCTGGTGATGTGATAGTTTAGTTAACATTTTTGATCCGTATAACAATATAAATTCGTGCAAATAATCGCAAAAAGTGTTTGAAAACAAAATATAGTTAGTTACGAATGATTAAACAGAATTAATAGAAAAAAAATAATAATAATAAATTTTGCTACTCAAAATAAAATTATCTCGTATAGTCCACATTCATTAACTGCATACTGCATAAATTTTGATATTAAAAGCCTAGAAAATAAAATTATTGCGTATAGTCCCACATTTATTATTAGCATATTGCATAAATTTTGATATTGAAGTCGTAGAAAATAAAAAAATTAAAAAAAAAAACAATATAATGAAGTAAAATACAGTCATCAAAAAATATTCATCAAAACGTAATGTAATCTACTACACTTGTTCCTTAATCTTGATTATCTTCTGGAATGAAGTTGCTTTCAAGATAATTAGCAAGTAATAAATTATTCTAGAAAGGATTAATTATACAACAGAAATAGCAACACTGTTCCTAATTACGATTTAAAATATTAAGTCATATAATCATTTTATGTTCGTTTAGTCAATATCTCCATTTTTAATTTTTAAATGATAAATATTCAAAATTACTTTTATTTATATCAATTAATTTAGGAAAAATTTTGAAAAATTATATTTTAAACAGTAATACAGTAAGATTTGTTATCATTATTTTTTTGCATATTTTTAATTACATGAAAAAACAATTTTGTTTGTGTATAATTACACTTTTAGCATAAATTGCTCGTCTAGAAATTTACTTTGCTGTGTAGATTAGCTGTTCTAAAACAGATTTTTATCTCGTATAAATATTGAAGGAGTGAGAGAGAATTGAAACTTCTAACCTAATGGGAATATTACACAAATGGCACTTAAATTACATCATTTGCATGTATTACACCACTCTAAACAGAGACCGTATACCAAGCTTTTCTGTCACATCAGTGCATAGGAACATAATCCAATCGTCGTTATACATGTCTTCGGGCAAAATTTAATGAAATTGCCACTTGTAAAATTTTAATATAATGAAGAAACTGCATACAAATATAAAATATATTAATAACTGCCGAAAATAATAATAATAAAATCTGATTATCGTTAGAGAATTTTCAAAGATGGCGTATGGCGTGGAAAGGCTGAAGGGAGACTAAAATTAGGACAGATAATTCGCTAATAATTAAAGTCAAGTCTATAATTTACTATGCCAATTAGGAAACCAAGGAGGCTTGCTAAAGAGATTAATGTCATTATAAATTAGTGCAATATTGATATGGTATTGACTTCAAGATAAACATGTTTCTACACAGAAACTACAGGAAAAAATGCCAAAAAAAAAAAATAGCGTGCTAACTCGCTACATCACATAAACTGACACAATCATATTTTTAAACAAAAATTGCTTAGTTTTAAGCAAATATAATGCAGTAAAAATATTAATTTTAATAGAACAAATAATCAATATAACTTATATGTTTGTATCAAACAGAAAACGAGATGTTGCTCCCATGGGTTTTTTTTTCAGAAAGATGGATATAGAAGACACGAAATAGTGTGTATATATATATATATAAAGTTTGAGATACGCTCCTCTAAACAATAGCAGCTAATCTATGCCGCACTAACGAGTACACCACTTGCAGAAGCAGACAGACATGAATGAAAGTCCATTTCATAAGAGAAATTTTTTTCTCTGAGAAATAGCTGTTGAGTTAAAGTTATTTAATGAATCAAATTCAGCAGGATTCTGCGCCGCTTCTATAAAAAAAATCTATAACAACTAGAATAATGAAATTTGAATATATAGATATGTTTGTTTTTGTTCAAAAAGATTTACTTATTGAGATACTTGTTTCTCAAAGCTAGGCGTTAAGACATCTTTTATTGATACCATATCTACAATTAACAAAAATACATTATATATATATATACACCTATATTTATATATTTTATATAATACATATTAATTATATATTTTACAAATATTATTTTGTTACTAAGATTTTTTACATTGGATTAATATTTTGATTAATATATATCGGTTATTTAAAATAATAAAATTAGCTAAATAATGCTTTTAACAAATTAAAAAATAAGGATATTAAAAAGCATGCAAACGTTACTGTTTAATTCTTAACAGAACATATATTT
Organism: Olivierus martensii; assembly: GCA_000484575.1. Taxonomy (NCBI): domain Eukaryota; kingdom Metazoa; phylum Arthropoda; class Arachnida; order Scorpiones; family Buthidae; genus Olivierus; species Olivierus martensii. The sequence goes on from AYEL01077784.1 coordinate 27,908, forward strand.
TTACGATATTTTTTGCAATAAAGCAATGAATATGTCACTAATTAACAACCAGTTCGAATTACAGTATATTAAGATTGTCCAGTGCTATCTTAATGATCATATGTAAAGGAAGTTAAGTTTATTTATTGATTTTTTCTAAAAAGAATACTAGTAAAAAGCGAGAAAAACTATGATAATACTAAAAAGCATGTTCTGTGCCTCTTTTAAACAGAATTACATTAACCTTTCAGTTTATTCATGCATCGAATTTTCTGTCTAAAGATTTTACGAGCTTCGCTATTTTATCAAGGGATTATTTTGATAAAAATATAAAAAAATAAAATCTTTAATCCCTCCCTGCATAACTAATGCTGATGTTTATACTAAAAGTATATCTTGATCTTAATATTTTTGTGCTTATCGTATTCTTCTCTTTTATGACTACTCCAAGTATAACGATTATTTCAAGTATCGTATAAAATTTTTATATAAGTTTCAATGTTTAGGTCAGCTTTTAAAAAATAACAAACTGTAGATCTATTTTGCATAAAAAAGTACAAGATACGGAACTTAGAAATATTATGCTACACCTTCTTCCAATAAGTTTTTCTTCATTTTATCATACAATTCTTTCAGTATGCGTTGATCAGTCGGAATCATTAAGCCCCTATAATAATAAAAAGTTTCTAATATATTATTTGCAGCAATTAAAATTTTTATTGCATTTTTATTTAATTTTCATTAACAGAAAGAAACTATTTACATATTTAATGATATCGTTATTCGCTAAAAGTTTCGCAAATTCTTAAGAATTTATTTAATAAAAATACCTTTGTATGGTACGAAACGGTATCTTACATCCGTTTTTCTTCAATTTTAAATAAGTTTCCCAAGAGTGTTTTGCAGAATTTGGAACATCTAACGGATATTTTTCTAATATTTGTATGAAATTCTCTGGTAATGCCTCATTTCTTGGAGGAGGAATTAAGTTTATTTCAGGTTCTTCTTCGCTTTCGGTTGCCGTATTGTCTTTCGTTAGTATATTATCATCATTACTATTCTAATTTATATTTAACCATATGTTTTAATTATTCATTAATTTTGAAATATTTAATTAATAAAAAATAAAAAATACCTCATTTTGCAACGTCAAACTGTTCTCATCATTTGGAATCTCTATAAATATTTAACAGCATTTAAGTTATCAATATAACAACAAAATATTAATTCATTGTATACCAGTTATAACATTATTTGATATTAGATATACAAAGCTGAAAAATTATTTATTATTATGGCTATCGACAATTCAATAATTTTGGAAGGACCACCTTATAATAACCTATATGTTGAAGCAGTAATTCAATAAAAATTACTTTCAAATGAAAATAAAACGTACCTACAGGAAGAGGAACTGTAGTAACTAGCAGTTGATTTTCAGGATTTTTATTCGTTGTCTGTGACAATCTACACAAATTATAAAAATATTTAAATTTGCATTAAAACATATAATTAATTTTTTTTGCAAAAGTTATTTGAGCATAGTAAAATTTTCATATGTATAAATTTGATAGTATTGACATAACCATATGGTAACATGATAGAAGCGTCGCCATCTTGAAAATTCCAAAAGTTAAAACTTCTTTTTTACACGGAATTTCATGTAAATGATATAAATATTAATAAGATATGAAGAAATTTAGATTTCTATAGATAGATTACTTATTATATATTTCTTTCAAAGATGATATTGAAGTTCGATAAAAATCTGAATTTTTTATCAGCAATTCTTCGTGAATTATTAAAACAAATATATAAGAATATTGATGAAGAAAATAAAAGAACTTACTCGTCTTCTTTTCCAGTCTGGAAATTTTCTGTAGGAGATTTATTTTGAATTTTTGATCCGTGTAAATTTGGAAAAGGGTCCGATTTCTATAATTATAAAAATTATGTAATATTGTTATAAACAAATAATTTGTCATTTAAAATACTTAAAGTAATCGTGTTTTAGTAAATATTTATGACTTAGGGTAGAGCGGGGCTAGTTGAGCAGTGGGGCAAGTTGGGCAATGTCTTTTTCTCAGAAATACAAACACATACAGGAACGAACATGCATAAATAAAGGAAATTTTATAGAGAGGTGACGTATTAACCCCCTCTAGTTGAAGTCACATGATCGAAACGAGCACAGTCACAAATTTCTTTGTTTCAACAGGCAAGTGAAAATTTTGTTCAACACTAGATTTGGTCCACTTAACCCTGCTCCGTTTAACGCTGTTTCGATATAACGCGGTTTTTT
>AYEL01077787.1:0-75067 GCA_000484575.1 Olivierus martensii
TGACGCCACTTTTAATTTTATTAATTACTAAGTAGCGGGGCAAATTGAATAGAAGAGTCTGTTGTCACAGACCATCCTCTCTATAGAGACTGACAATCTGTGACAACAAAACCTTCTATTCAATTTGCGACATAAAACTGTACAGGAACATATTGTAGGTTTGTGAAAATCGGTGTCGGTCATCATCTCTGTGGAGGATCAGTACCAACTATAGTGGATGGCCCACCGAACTCTAGCGAACGGGTTCGCCGGGCCGTCCTCTCTAGTTGACACTGATCCCTCCACAGAGATACTGACCATTGGTCCGACATTGATTTTGACAATCCCGTAAAGTCGGCCGGATGGCCGCCTGGTAAAGCTATGACTTACCATCATGTTCCGGATTTGAATCCGGAACATGGTGGTATCCGGGTCTCACACCTCCAGTTTTTCAGGAGGGATCAGGGCCCGGCCCGTTGAACTTCATCCTTCAATCATCCGGCTGACCTCATCATGGGTGCTGGCCAGCCTGTGATGTGTTCTATAAGTGGCCGCCGCCAGATACAGAATATCCCATGAGGATATGGCGGCGTAACAAAACTAACTTAACTTAACCTAACCTAACAAACCCAGCGGCCGGATGGCCGAGTGGTAACGCTGTCGGCGTGCCACGCAGAAGGACCCGGATTCGCGTCCCGGGTCTGGTTCCGGATTTTTTCGGGGTACTGGGCCCGGCCAGGTGATCCCCGTCCTTCACCATCCGGCCTCCCTCCACGGGTGTGAGTACAGCCTGTGGTTGGAACTGGCCCGCTCCTTAGTAATCTCCCTGATTGGAAAGAGGGCGTAAAATATGGAAAAAAACCTAACAAACCCGTAAATATGTTACTGTTCAGTTTTACGCTGCATTCCACTCAGTAAGTACTAAATGGGAAGAGGATATTTCCATGTCCACGTCACCCATATCCCTGGTGCAGCCGTCAGGCAGACAATAAGATTCAACGAACTGGTTCAGAATCCTCGTAAAAAACTAGAAGTGTGGAACGCGGAAATTGAACCAGAATTCTCCAGGATGGAAGCACAGCAAGCTTCCATTCCGGTCGTCCGGTCGACTGATTATAGATTATCTCATCTTTTTTTTTGTTAACAGATGACGCCACTTTTCACTCAGAAAGAGTACTAAGTGGCGGGCGAAACAAGCCCTTCCACAGGTTGCCCACCTCTGCAGAGGGGTCAGCCGGATTGTGAAGGACGGGGATCAACGGGCCGGGCCCGGACCCCATGATAAATATTTTCAAGGGGTGGGACTGTGAAGGACGGGGATCAACGGGACGGGCCCGGACCTCATGATAACTATTTTCAAGGGGTGGGACCCGAGATTCAAACCCGGGTCCTCCAGAGTTGAAAGCCGAAGCATTTCCACGCGACCAATCCGGCCGACGATTATCTCATCTTTCATATTTTGAATTTTTCTTGTTTGATTTAACGACGCTGCATGTCAAAGTCATTGTCTGAAACATGTAATTATATACATATTTTATTAGAAATAAATTTTATCATTCTTTTATTCAGTTCTCATAAAAACAATTATTTTTAGAAAATTTACAAAATTATATTTAAAATATGGAAATAAATTGACTTAAAATATGATAAAATAATTTGATATTTTATAAGTAATAAATTTAAATAAAAACAAATAAATTATTGTCTTTTATTCATTTTTTTGTTAACAGATGTCACCACTTTCCCGTCAAATAATGTACTATGTGGTGGGACCACTATGGGCGGACAAAACAAGCCTCTCTACAGACTGCTCGCTCTGCGTAGGGCAGCCTATAGAATATAGCTGCCCTCCACATCGAATCCTCATCCTTCCACAATCTAGTTGCCATAGGCAGCTAAATTTATTCATGGGCCAAGTCCGGACCCATGAATAAATTTTTCAAGAAGTGGGAACTAAGAATCGAACCTGGGTCCTTCAGGGTGAAAAATCCATCCCTTTCCACACGGACTTTATTGACATTGTATATGACGATAATAACCATGTCGTCATTTAACCTTTCCTGTATTATTATTTCGGATCGGAATTACTTTGATAATGTTGCAACTGTTCACTAAAGAAAAAGTAAAAAAAAAAAAAAACACGAAAATTTTGTTCCAATATGCTTATTAAAAGCAAATTTATTTCTCTAATATCTGTTTAAAATATTTTCTGAATATAAAAACAAATATAGAAATTCAGTTTATAAAAATTTTTTATTGATCTGTATACTGTATAATTTTTTATAATGTATTATTTTTTAAGTGTTTATTTTTAATATTCATAATTAATAATTAAATTTAACTAAATATATTTTAAATAATTTATAATTACTTTTAAAATAAAAAATTGAATAAAAGGAAAAATTGACGCAGAAACGTCATCAATATTGTCCATTTCTCATAACGCCTTATTGATCTAAAATCCATCCGCGAGGAAAAACAGTTCAGTATTTTTATTAACTAATAGAAGGAAGTATAATTTACTTTTTGTTTGTAAGTAAGCAATTATAACAATCTTTTATTTTTTATTATAATGCTTGTTTAATGTATTATTAAATTTCGATTTATATATAATGACATAATTTGTGGATTGATATTCCTTCCTTTTATTGTGCCGGATTTTGCGGAAGAGTGACGTTGTTACAGCAGTCTTCAGTTTTAGAAGGATTTAGAAAATTTTACGTAAAATTTCTTACGGTAAAAACGTTTAACAAATTCCCAATGGCAGATAAAAGAAAGTAAGTATTAATAAAAATGTTTATTTTAGCTTACAATATAATTTTATTTGATTTTTTATAGTGCTAGGCTTAAGTCATTTGTTCCGTATGTAAAGGTAGTCTGTTCAAATTGTGATTGGCTGTTTTATGACACGTGGGCAATCTAATATTTCTTTGTGCAAAAGATTTTTAGTATTCTACGCATAAATTCTTTCCAATTTTCAGATTCCTAGTATTTATATTTGGCTTTTTTTTGTTTCTAAATATTTTTATCATAGTCCTTTTATAGCAAAAATATTGATTCCATAGATTATCATAAACTGATTCTAAGGAAAATTTTTCACGACCGATTGAATGATACTGAGTGTCTTGTTTTTGTATTGAGTCTAAAATAGTCTTACAATGAGATTTCTTATGAAAAGATCAAATAACATGAAGTAACCATTCATGAGAAATAGGTTATATGCATGAACAACTGATATAAGATTGCAAGCCATTCAGCCAATTAAAAGATGGCGAACTAAATTTGCCATTTTATTTCCAATGATTAGCCACTGTGTTGCTTGCCTCTCATGTAACAATTGCTGCATCAAGTAACTGAAGGAAATTTTTAAAATTTTCAAATTATAATTAATTTTAGCATTTATAAAGTAAAAATTGAAATATACAATTGCTGCATCAAGTAACTGAAGGAAATTTTTAAAATAAATTTTCAAATTATAATTAATTTTAGAATTTATAAAGTAAAAATTGAAATATTTTAATCTGATTACTATGTTTTAATTCAAAGATCAAGTTGAAAATGGTAATAAATTCTCTACTGCGATCCATTTACACCGTATCACTTATGTTAATCCTAACTGAAAAGACTTCGATCATCGAATTTGGCCTCGAAAGTTCTTCTTTCTTTGAAAAGGGTATAATTATTCATAACTTTATAAATTATATAGAATTCTTCCTTTCAACATACTGTAGGCAATTTTATAATAATTTTGTCCAATCTACCTGTTTACATTTTTATATGCCAAAAATTATCAAAAAGTCATTGTTTATTTTATTTTTTTAAATTTTGCCTAAACAATATGCCAATAAAATTTATAATACAATGAAATTTGTAAAATTCATATATAATTACATCTGATATGTTCTAAGTGTACCTTAATAATTTCATGGCAGTATATTAATTTTTTAGCCCTGCAATATCAAGTCAATTCAAGCAACTAAGTCATATAATTGGTACAATTTTTATATTAGTACCAGATGAACAGAAATAGTACTGATGGAAAGATAACAATGAATAGAGAACTTATCAAAAGGACTTCACATCTATTTGATACAGGGGTTAAGAAAATGAATGATTTCTTCTATCTGAATGGGGTTAAGAAAATGATGTGAAATTATAGTATTTTGCCACACAGTACCTAAACTGGTGTGCTGCTATTTTTGAAATCTGAGATATAGTAATATTTGGGATTAATCTTTAACACGACAAAATTATCAATTCATTTGGTTGGGGCAAATCCTTAATTCTCTATAGCAATGGTTCTTAAACTGTGGTCTGCAGACCCCAGGGGTTCGCGTAGCCATTACCGGAGGTCTGCAAAATTATAAAAAATGGTTGCAAACAGTTCAAGAAGACGATGAAAAGGCAAGAAGCGCAGAGCAGTAAAAAATGTATTTTAAGGCAATAAATAAAACATGAACCTATTATTAATATGTTCTGTGATTTTTATGCGCAACACCATTTATTAAAATAACCAGCGATACATTTTTACCAATATTTATTATAATGTAGTGCCTATGAGATTATTAAGCCAGAAATTAAGTCTTATAAACGATGTAAAATGCTAGGGTTGGGATGGGGTCCCCAAAAAAAATGTTACTTATGTGGTCCGAGGACCCCTCTTGAATAAGAACCGCTGCTCTATAACAACATATCCATATCTTTTTATAAGGGTGGGGCAGCACTCAAGGAAGGAAAAATAATAAAATGAGGGGGAAAACACTAAAATGCCACTAATCAGATGCCATACATCCCTATCTTTACACACCTTACCAGTTTCCTCTATAGTCATTTTTTTTTTTTCATATGTGCTTGCCTTTTATAAACATTCTGAAACCGTATTTCTGCAGATATTCATCCATTTGTTCTCTCTGCACGTTCCTTGGCCTTCTCCTGATTTATCCTCCACACATCCAGCATATACTTGCTTTGCTAATCATATGTACTTGCCTTTTATAAACATTCTGAAACTGTATTTCTGCAGATATTCATCCATTTGTTCTCTCCGCTCGTTCCTTGGCCTTCTCCTGATTTATCCTCCACACATCCAGCATATACTTGCTTTGCTAAACACCATTTTATTAAAATAACCAGCGATACATTTTTACCAATATTTATTATAATGTAGTACCTATGATAGATATAAACTAGATATCTCTAATAGCACACCACCACATGGTCACTAAGTCTAATCAAAGTTTAACTTAAGCATATTATGGCTAAATAAGGTGATGTAAGTTATAATCAATAGAAAATTAGAGAAAGTTAAAAAAAAAAACTTTAAAAATTTTTTAATTAATATGAAATCTGAAATTCAATAGTTTAACAAAATAATATACAGCACATTACTTAATATCCACCATTACTTTATTAATTGAGCAGTCTCATTGGGATCACTTGCAACAATTACATGGCCATTATGATCCAATGAGACTGCTCAGTTACCAAAGATATAATCATAATAATCCAATGATATCAGCCAGCTAACATGTCACATGGTCACTGTAACCCAATGAGGTTGCTCAAATAGCATTAATCTTCTATTTTGGATTTTATATCAAGTAATTTACACCAATTACAATATATATAATCAATTTCTAATAATCAATACCTGTCTTTAAACCTTCCTGCATAAATCCCCCTAACTAACAAAAGTTGTTTCATAAAAATCCATCCAGTTGTTCTTGCGTTGTGAGGAAGTTAACTTTGACCTGTCCTATTTTTATTTTTATTATGCACTCTATTATTTATCGTTATTTTCCTATATTCTAAGGTATTATATTTTAATAATTTTAATCAACCTAGTTCCGCTGCTTCTACTAACGTAGTAAATAACACCAAGCACTTGAAGCAGGACAAACACAAGTTTATAATAATAAACTTGTGTTTGTCCTGCTTCAAGTGCTTGGTGTTATTTACTAAAACTTGTGTTTGTCCTGCTTCAAGTGCTTTGTGTAATTTACTATTATATTTTAGTTTAAATCATGTTAGCTAGCTGACAAACACAAGTTTATAATAATAAACTTGTGTTTGTCCTGCTTCAAGTGCTTGGTGTTATTTATTATAATATTTTAGTTTAAATCATGTTAGCTAGCTGACAAACACAAGTTTATAATAATAAACTTGTGTTTGTCCTGCTTCAAGTGCTTGGTGTTATTTATTATAATATTTTAGTTTAAAAGTTAACTTACTTCCCACGTTCTCCGCCTTCGTAGTTAGCAAGCACGTGATACGGAATCGGAACCCGTCCTCCGGAAGCTAGTTGGCAGTCACGTGATACGGAGTCGGAACCCGTATCCGGAAGAGCTAATTGACAATCACGTGATACGGAGTCGGAACCCGTCTCCGGAAGAGCTATAATATTTTAGTTTAAAAGTTAACTTACTTCCACCTTCTCCGTCGTAGTTAGCAATCACATGATACAGGATCGGCACCCGTACCCGGAAGAGCTATCCTGGTTAATGATATTAGTTTAAAAGTTAACTTACTTCCACCTTCTCCGTCGTAGTTGGCAAGCACATGATAAGGAATCGGAACCCGTCCTCCGAAAGAGCTATCCCGGTTAATGACGTCATCTTATCTAAATAATACTCGCATTACCACTGGTTCAATATACGTATGTAAGAATGATCCGTATTGAAGTATTGTTCGGTAGATAAATTAATTGTAAAGAGGATGACATGGATGAATTACTCTAAGCTAACAACTTTAAAACTTGTTACTTCTAAGTATGCAAATGAAGTGCGGGATTGTAAGTCACCCGTATAAAAGATCGACGCAATCGACAAGATTGTTGAGATGTTGTCTTAACGTAAAATTGGCGAAAGTGACATTTCAGTTTCTTGTAAAGATCGACGATTGTTTGAAGTTTGTATCGGAGGTGGAGGATAGTAAAATTTAAGTAGTTATTTAAGGTTCCTACGTTCAAAATAATAGCACATTAAGCAGTGAAAAACATTAAAGTTTAATGAATAACAAAAACGTTTTCAGTATCATCAGTTGCATTGAATGGAATATACAAAATAGAACAAAAAAACATTTTTCATTCATAGTGACTAGAAAGTAAAGCAGTTTTATTAGTTTATCTTTATACTGTTATTTAAGGTTCCTTTTGTGATTTGTTGATATTTGAATTGGATTAAACAAGTTTTGTTGATTAATTGTTGATATTTGATTTGGATTAAACAAGTTTTGTTGATTAATTGATTGTTTGCTTTATTATAGTTAGTAAAGCATTTATTAACACTTTTGTAAGTGTTTTGAGTCTAATAAATTTAGATTTTTGTTTTTTAACTTGTTTTGAGAATTTATTTAATTTATTAGTGTAAGTTTCTAACATCGTTTTGTTTGTTCTTGTTCTAACACTTAATCGGCACTTCTAGTTTAAGTTCCAATTTCCGGTTCGTTTTGTCAATTAGACGTTACGTTATTGTTAGATTGTTTTATAGTTAAATTAGAACTTAGAAAAAGACCTGAGCTCATGCTGAACTCTGGAATTTGCAGAGTCACTAACTATTAGGCTTAATTAGAAATAGTGTTATTGATATTTGTTCTAACCTGCAACTTTGCAGCGTTATAAATAAACATGCATGTGCAGGCATTTCAGATTTATAATATATACTAGCATACCCATGCCTGACGTTGCTCGGGTAGTTCATGGTGTATTACTTAAGTATATTTTTCTCTTAAATTATAACTTTTTAGATGACCGTCAGGATTTTCTTCAATGTATTCTGAAAATCTTTCCAACAGATACGTTTTCTATTTGAAATATGTCACTTTTCGAATGTTCACTTATTTATCTTACTTTCTCTATTAGAATCGATCTTTTAATGTTTCATTTTCCCGAGTTAAACACATTCGTTTAGCACCAGGAGTTAATTCACCTAAAGAGTTCTTTCTTTTTAGTGGCATTATGAAATTTATACAACTATACGATATACAAAAACGTTACATCAAAACAACGCTTATGATCTTGAACCAAGAACATCAAGAAGTACATGAATTAATCTCAAATACAGATTCTTCTTCATAATAGAAACTTACAATAGTGAAAATCATGAAATAAAATAATCAGTGATTGAAAAAAGATGATAGATTAAATAATAAATCAGTAGTAGCATAAATAATTCGGATAATTTTTATAAAATTTTGTTGTTGTAAGTCAAATTGTTGGGTTTCTATGGCAATGACGGTTCGTTTCTCTACATGTGGTAATGATAGTGACAATCTTAGGCTGAATTTCCTAATGCCCCTTATCTTGCCTTATAATTGAACATCTCTAATAATCATATCTGCAAATAACACATGGTCGTTAAGCTAATCAAAGTTTAACTTAAGTGTATTAGGCTAAAAAAAGTAATGTAAGCTATAATCAATAGAAAATTAGAAAAATATTAAAAAAAATCTTAAAAACCTATTAATATGAAATCTTAAGTTCAATAATTTAACAAAATAATATACAGTTCAATACTTGATATCTGCCATTAAAAGCAGTCTCATTGAGTTATAATGGTCACGTTCAAGAATCACATGTCCATTATGATCCAATAAGACTGCTCAGTTACCAAAGTTAAGATCGTAGTAATCCAGTGATATTGGCTAGCTAACATGTCACGTGGTCACTGTAACCCAATGAGGTGGTTCAAATAATGTTGATCTTCCATCTTTGATCTTTATCTAGTAATTTATGCCAATTATAATTAAAAAAACAAATTTCTAATAATCAATACCTATCTTCAGGTCTTCCTGCCTAAATCCCCTAACGAACAAAAATTGTTTCATAAAAATCCATTCAGCCGTTCTCGTGTTATAAGTGTACACGCACGCTCAGGCATTTCAGATTTATAATATGTATAGATATATAGATAAATTGTATAAGAAATTTAAAAAAAATTTTTCTCTGGGGGTTCAGTGTGCCACTTCTAATCATGCAATGTGCCACTTTTGGGGCAAACATCATAGGTTGGCCATTCCTGAGTTAAATTCTAGAATCAAAGTAAAGTCTAAATTGTGATATTTTGAATATCACTTTTGATATGAATATGAATACATATAAAATTGTATTCAGTGAATAGAGGAAATTTCCAGTTTATTCTCAATTATGAGAAATGTATAGGAATTTATCTCTTAAACTACTGCTTCTACTTGTATTCATACTACTTACTTTTATATTCAAGCTCTCAGCAGTTGAGTCTATTATGTTTTGCTCAGTAGCTAACGTTTTCGGTATTTATTATAACATCTTCAGTCTACATCTCAAATCGAACTCGTTATATAGGAATTATCAAATATTCTTTTGTTAGTTTGGTATTTTTCAAGCATAGATTAAATTATAATAATTTAGATTCATTATATCCTCTATAATTCTAACTTCACTTTCTTGTCATAGATGAAAGCAACACGGGTAGGGAGTTCTCATTTGAGCTCTTTCCCTCGAATAAATGAACTTTGGGTCTTCCCAACCAAAGTGTGAGGCATCATGCTGATGATTGAGTGATATGGTGTAGCAAAAGATACAGTATTGTTGAATGATCACTTCAAGGCACCATTCAAAGCACATTGTATTTAGTCTTCCACCTATATTGGAGAATAATCAGATGGTGACTGTTTTTCTTCCTCCAGTGTTTTAATCTGCATGGTTCTAAAAAATAAATCTTTGTGTGGTGACTCAGTGATCCATTGTTTAAGGCTAAAAGGGAAAGTAGTGCTACCAGTAGTTTTCAGCAGCTGTGATCATTCTCAGTTAGCTTTCTCTGGGCCATCTGCTGTTATTTCTGATACCAAAAGAGGACTAGATCTATAGATTCTATTTTTCTTTTTGGAGTAGTAGATCTACAAATAGGACTGCACTTTCAGTCAATAAATTGGATATGATCAGACTTGTTGGCAATGGTGAGGAATGTGTGAGTGCTACTTGGCCTTCAGAAACATTAGTCATGGAGTGTGCATTGCTGTGCAGTCTCTTATGACATCTGTAGTGTGATGGTTTGAGGTTGGTGCAAATCAATCTCCAGCATTTTACAACTGCCTGAGCTGTGTTGGGTCAGAGTTCATGACAGGCTGTTATGAATTTGCTCTTATTCAAGAGTCTTGGCATTACAAGGGTCAATAATAGGGCTTAATTGTAAAGGGAAAGCTATTTACTTTCACCTCTGAAAGTGGCCCTTGGGTATGTATCTTTTCCAAAGATAACCATGTGAGATTTCTGTACCAAAGATTTAACAACTTTACAGGTGAAACTTTAAGGAACTGTTTTCTCTACATATTTTTCTTTTGATAAGATTGAACTTCCACTAACCACAAGTTTTGTGCATTTGATGGAGTTTTGTCAATAGAATCAATTTAATTTATTGGTTGATGTTGATGCTAATTTTCATCATTTAGTTGGGTAAGCAAGAACAAGAGAAGAGAGGAGCATTTATTGGAGTTCTTAATACATATTGACCTTTTTGTTTTAAATAAAGGCAATGAATCTCTATTTTTGTTATTAAAAACTGAAGGGAGATCATTTATTTAACATTAGGAACTAAAAATGTTTTTGACCTAACTGATGATTGGTATGTATGTAAAAAGTCATCTGATTTGAATCATTGATAAAATTGCTTCAATCTAACAAATATGATATCCACTCAAATGACATATAGTTATTCAAGGAAAACCGATTGAAACTACTATCTACGAAGTTCACACATTAGTGCAACACAACTAATTGGACTTCTTATAAAGAAAACTTTTGAGATTTACAGAGCAGATTTTGCTTGGTGGTGAATTTAGAGATGACTGTTGATCAGATTCAACAGGCAGTTTTCTTATCTTATCAGCAAAACTGTCCAGCTAAGACTGTTGGTTCATTAAGTCAGATTCCTTAGTGAAATAAACTCCTTGGCAATTATAGACTTAATGTTAGAAGGTTTTTAATAAAGTTAAGGACAAATGAATGGGACACATACAGAAGTGTTTTCACCTGTGATGATAAAGCCATTAGAAAAGTGAAAACATGACTAGTGAAGATAATGTCCAAAGGGAATTATTACAAGGTTAGTACTATCAGGTTGCCAGCTGGCAGAATGATTAGTACTTGCAAGAATTCATTGAAGGAATTATTTTGAGTACACTTTCCTGGGTGTACTTTGAATGAGGGATCATCTTTTTTACAGGGGCAATCAGATCTCAATGGGCATGCTTATCATACCACAAAGAAAAATTGGAACATTGTTAAGAGGGTGATCAATCAATAAAATATTAGATGGGCTATAAAATATTTTGTCCCTTCATGTATAGAATAATCCCTTCAAATCTAGTGGGCCAGATTGTAATTTGCCAAAGTTATAACAACATAGCATTGACCTGTCCTTATATAACTCTTTGCTGTGCTTCAGGGCTTGTCAAGTTTTCAGTTATATTTCATGGTCCTAGAGGTAGGTAAGAGTTACATTTATATTTATGCATTACAGTCAAACCTCGCATCAATGAATCCCCCATCAATGGACTTCGGATGCAACGGACAAAATCTGCAGGCCAAAAAAAAAACTCTTCCAATTTCATTAAATGATGTCACGCTAACAGGGGAGGTATTAAATTTTGTGACATCATGTGAAGAGGGATTATAAATTTTGTGACGATTTCGAACGTTTCAATAGTACTTTCTCACACACGATACATTAGCATGTGCATAAGAAAGTAGTTGTGAGAAATCTATTATTTTTGATATTTTGATTAATACAGTATATTAATTTTTCAGCCCTCATCATGTCATCGAAGCAGAAGGAAAGTGTAAAATGGAAGCATACAAACTTAAGTATCAGAGATAAATTAGAGCTTCTTAAGAAGTTAGAGGCTGGAGTTTCAGTTGCAAAAGTGTGCGAGGGAATATGATATAAAGAAACAGTTAGTGACATGTGCAAAGCTAAGGATAAACTCAGAAATTATGCAGTGAAGTTTGAAGTCAATCCATGCAAAGATGGGAAAGGTGTTGTTCATAATCGTAAGCATATGGAAGTTCCTAAAAGTAAGGAATTGGAGGAAGCAGTATACAAGTGGTATGTTCAACACTGATCAGTGCACGTGAATGTTCGTGGGATGGAGATTGCTAAGGCTGCCAACAAATTAGCATGCAATCTGGGAATTAATTCATTTAAAACTAGTGATGGTTGTCCATGCGCTTTTGCTATCATCATGGAATTCAAAACAAATTGCAACATGGAGAAGCTGGTAGTGCAGATATTAGTGCTGTTGAACCATTCAGACTGCAATTTAATGAACTTATAAAGAAAGAAGAGCTACAATTGTCACAGATTTATAATACAGATGAAACTGCTTTATTTTGGTGTTCTCTACCAAGAAATACTTAGGCATTTAAGCGTGAAGACAAAGTTCCAGGCATAAAAATCAGCAAAGATAAATTTTCTGCTTTATTGGGCGAATGCATCGGGAACCCACCACCTCAAGCCTGTAGTTATAGAGAAGGTAGCTAAGCCATGTTGTCTCAAAAACTGCATAAAAGAATTACCAGTCATATATTACAACACAAAAAACTCTTGGTTTAATAGTGCCATTTTTCATGATTAGTTTTTTAATCATTTCATTCCTGAAGTGCGAAATTTTCAAGAGAAAGTGTTGCATATTGCCCCTGAAGAAGAGCTATTCTTGTCCTTGACAATGCACCAGCACATCCGAAAGCAGAAAAACTTGTAAGCGTAGACAGTAGAATCTGTGCAATTTTCCTTCCATTGAACACAACCTTATTAATCCAGCCGATGGATCAAGGAGTGATTGTGTCATGTAAACAGCATTATCAGCATAAATATCTAGATGAAGTCTTAGTGGTCATTGAGGAAGAGGAAGATATGGAAGAAGACACAAGAGGACAGCAAACAGTAAACAATATTAAAAGCTATAAAATCTGGCATCTACAATTTCATGTCTTGGAAAGATGTCAAAGTGACAACTCTCTCTATGCTTGGAAAAAAATAATGATGGGTGAAGATCCTGAATCGGACTTTGAAGGTTTCGAACCAAAGGTTTTTCACAAAGTTTTATCATATGCTGGAGAAAAAAATGTTGATCTTAATGATTTCAGAAATTGGCTTGAAGAGAATGATGCCGATCCCAGTTACCAAGTTCTTTCCATGGAGGAAATAGCTGAATCAGTTCTGGCTGGTGAAGATTCAATAGAGCTCCAGTGACTCAGAGGAAGAGGTGATAGTAAAGCCAAAAATGTCTTAAGTATGAGATTCCATTGACATTCTTTTACAATTCATTAATACAACAGATAATTCTTCCATTCAAGCTTATTATGAACACCTTCAGACATTAAGAGAATTAATAATTTGTGAACAGTATACTTGTGGAAAGCAATTAAAGTTGGATGCCCATTCGGAGGAAGACCGCTATCCAGAGCCAACAAGGAACACCGGGTCCGTAAATTCCAAAACCCTAAGGCAAGTACCTGAGTCCCCGGGAAGAACCAACAAGGAACACCGGGTCCGTAAATTCCAAAACCCTAAGGCAAGTACCTGAGTCCCCGGGACAGTTGATCGGGTTGATGTCACCAGACCCCTGAACTGCACTGTAACTTCAAAAGTTTCGGTGGTGTAGAAAAGGACCACACTAGTTGAAGAAAAGTCCAAGAACTTCGGGATGAGAATTCCTGCCAGGAGAAATATCCAAAGATCCAACTTCCACATCCAAATCCAAACTTCCTTTCCTTCCTAAACCGTTCACGCTTACCAAACAAATCTCTTCCCGATATCCATTTACTGTTTACATTTGTTAACAAATTCATTTAATTGGGATCAATTAAATGAAGATATCTCCTAAGATAACAGTGCTTTATGAGAAGCCCTGTAACAATCCTTATTTAATTTTTATTAAATGTAAGTAAGTCTTTAGTTCTCTGTAAAGGAAGACCTAAAATAAGTATGTTTGCTTGCCTTAGTCCAGAAATGGACCTCCAATCAGAAAGATGCAGAGCTGCCAACCACTGTTATAACTGCCCAAATGCATCAGATATAATATCCAGAATAGTTTGGTTCAAATAAAGGGATAAGAAGTCCTTTCTTGGCCAGCCATCTGCAATCTCATTGCCCTCAATCTCTTTCTGTCCTGGTACTCAAACAAGTACAATTGTATTTCCAGACAAAGTTCCACAATTAGATGATGCATTCCTACACAAGCTTTGAAATAAAGCAGGAACTATCAAATGATTTTAATTCAGCTTTATTATCTGATAGGAGATATGTTAATTAACATATTTATGTCCTATCAATATTGATTCTGACACACACCGAAATAGCATAAAATTTCTGCTGAAAGACGATGACAGAAAATAAGAATAAGATATTTCCATTTCCTTGAAGGTAAAGCAAGGGAATGGGGATGTCTTATTCTCATTTGCAGTAAAGCAATGCCTGCCCCTATACCAGTTAGCTTCTCAGAATAATAAACCAATCTAAATAAATGTAATGTTATCGTATTTTTTTAACTTTAAACATAAACCCACCCCAACTGTCAAACAGCTGACCAGAGCACCCCAAGCACTAGCACTGCACAAATACCTATAGTAGCCACCAGCAATGCTTCAGAGGAACTTTTTAGCTTCTCAGAATAATAAACCAATCTAAATAAATGTAATGTTATCGTATTTTTTTAACTATATATAATAATCCATTCCCATCTACAGACAATCGGCTTTAATGGACCACCCCTTTCCCTATTAGTCCATTGATGAGAGGTTTATCTGTACATTTATATTAGGTTTATACTTAACCTTAGACATAGTTCTTACACCAGGGCTAAGTCCTATCATTCCTTGACATTGTTTTTATTAAATATGACAGAAAAACTAGTGGATAGATTTGTTAGGGGTAGGGCTTTAAGTCTTCTATACATTGCAACCAATTTGCCTATCAATGAGATAAATCAATGCATGACTATCTCATGAAGAGGTTGTCACTTAATAAACTAGTAAAATAAACTCTGTTAAAATTACATATTAAAGTCCAATATGGCAAAGCACTACAAGCAGTAAACTTTAAATAATTTATTAATTAAGGAACATTTTTGATCCCAGAACAGATCTGGGATTGAAAACATTCCTTAATTTTTATGTGAAAAAACTAACTGCTCTATGTAGGTACTTAACTCTAATTATCAAAGGCACTCATAAGCAGTCCAAATAAATCTTTTATTACATTTAAATTTAACACTAGAGAAACGTTTTCGGCCTATCATTAGCCATCTTCAACTCTAACCAATAAAATGTTTTGAACAAAAGACATTCTACGAATACAAGTTATTCTATTTGTTAAGATTCTATTGTAGCCACAAATCAAATTCAAATATAGTTGTTTCTCATCGTTTCACATATAAGTTTCATTTTACTTGGGAGCTTAGATATTAGGTTAATTCACGAAATAACTGTTTTTGTTATATTTATATAATCGGTACTGAAATATGAAAGTCAAAAATAATAAATAAAAAACAAAAAATAAAAATATGACACAAGGATAAATGTCTCTATAGTTTTCCTTTCTATGGGTTTACATCAGCTTTATCTATTGACGTCTTAATGCATATTTCCATGCGTTCGGGACCATTTCAATATCGTTAATAACTTCTTCCATTTGTTTTCTTCTACACTGACGGAAAAAAAAATCCCAACACCAAGAAAGACTTGTGTTAGATAAAACGTTCGGGACCATTTCAATATCGTTAATAACTTCTATATATACTCAATTTTTCGGCCATACTTACCTCTATCGGATTTGTAATATTGCGTATGCTTTTAGCCTCATTCCAATTAATCATGATGTCATTCTCATAGGACCGTCTAGCAAGTGCCATTGTTAAGTTTCCTTGTTTGTCTCGTTTGTGTTCTTCTAATCTATCTTTTAAATTCCTTTGTGTCGCTCCAACATAAGCCTATGTGCTTTCATTTACACTCATTGCCCTGAACCAACTGATCATTCACACCATATTCCCTCAGCACTTTCCACAGATTCTTCTATTCATTCTATCATATGCCTTCTCACGATCTACAAAAGCACAGATATACTTCTCAACAATCATATGCATTGAGAAAATATGTTTCACACATTTTCTTTCACTCCTGAACCCATACTGCACATTCCATTCTCTCATCAGCCACCCTCTTCACTTTCAATTAGTCTTACCAAATACAGTGGACTCGTGTTTTTATAAACCTCTGATTTACAAACTATTTAGTTGGCCCCAAAAAGTCCCTGATGTTCTTTTTATGTGAAAAAAACTAACTGCTCTATATAGGTACTTAACTCTAAATTATCAAGCAGTCCAAATAAATCTTTTATTTGGTTTAAATTTAACACTAGAGAAACGTTTTCGGCCTATCATTAGCCATCTTCAACTCTAACCGATAAAATATTTCGAACAAAAGACATTCTACGAATACAAATTATTCTATTCGTTAAGATTCTATTGTAGCCATATAAATCAAATTCAAATAGATGTTTCTCATCTTTTCACATATAAGTTTCATTTTACTTGGGAGCTTAGATATTTGGTTAATTCATAAAATAACTGTTTTTGTTATATTAAATAATCAGTACTGAAATATAAAAGTCAAAAATAATAAATAAAAAACAAAAAATAAAAATATGACACAAGGATAAATGTCTCTATAGTTCCCCTTTCTATGAGTTTACATCAGTTTTATCTATTGACGTCTTAATGCGTATTTCCACGCGTTTGGGACTGTTTCAATATCGTTAATAACTTCTTCCGTTTGTTTTCTTCTATATATACTCAATTTTTCGGCCATACTTACCTCTATTGGATCTGTAATATTGCGTATGATTTTAGCCTCATTCCAATTAATCATGACTTCATTCTCATAGGCCCGTCTAGCAAGTGCCATTGTTAAGTTTCCTTGTTTAACATCTCGTTTGTGTTCTTCTAATCTATCTTTTAAATTCCTTTGTGTCGCTCCAACATAAGCCTCAATGGTTCCTGTGTCAAAATTTTGCAAAGGAACTCTATATATTCCTGTACGTTTGTTATGGTTATATTCGTCTTTAACGTTCCTTAGTGCTTGAAAAACGGTCTTCCTTCTTTTGTATGCTGGCTTCTTCTTTAGGGTCTTGAGTATTTTTTTAACTGTTTTTGAACCTCTCATCGTGTCTGGGACTACCTTGTAGCCCTCTGTTGTTCGTTGTTCTAGTAGGGAGGTTCGTTGGTCATATGTTTCAGATCGCCCTTCCATTGCTGTCATTTTATTTCTTGTAATTTCTTCTAACATACACTATATAGAAAGCTATATAAAAGAGTCTAATCCACAGACAACTAATAAAGATCCAACGCCAATCCTGGAAAGAAAATGGAACAAAATATGCAGGAGTTCAGATTTACCAGACTTCTTAAAGGTCCAAAAAATAAAAAAACCCAGCATGTCCAAGAATTTTTGCGTATGCAAAAACTCACAAAGACCCAGTCACTTTCAGACCTATAGTTGAGAAATGTCGATTGCACACTTACCACCTTGAAAGAGCGATGGCGAAATGGATAGGTAGCAAGCTTGCTGGATACAACTATGTAATTAAGTCTTCAACTGACTTCCTCCAAAAGCTTAAGGAGATAGAACTTAAAGGAACAGAAACCCTTACGACTTTTGATTATGAAAAATTATACCCATTTTTAAACATCGCACCAGTGTGCTTATGTCTGTATAAATTCCTCTTAACTAATCTGACACAAACATCCCCAGAATTATGTAGGGATCTGGTGGACCTTCTCCTAACAACTCATTTTACAGATTTAGGAATAAATATTACATACAAACAAAAGGTGTGCCCATAGGCAGCCCTCTCGTGGGAGAAGTGGCAGAACTAGTCATAAGGTGTTTAGAGGAAACTAGAATACACAGTATATTAGAAGAGACATGCTTTTTCGTCAGATACATCGACAATGTGTTTGTAATTTGGAAGAACACAGACCATTTGAGAGATCTCCTTAAAATCTGTACAGATGAAGCTTATGGATTGAAGTTGAACTTAGTAGACGACTTCTTTCTCTTTCTGTTCTATCTGAATGTTCAAATACGCATTACAAATAGGGCCATCCAAACCATTGTATACAGAAAATCTGAGAGCAATAGAAGTCATGATCCCAAGGTGGTCAAACGACAAGTGGGCCTATAAAAAAGTGGCAATAAGAGTGTATTTGAATAGGGCTCTCACGCATTGTAGCACAGATGCCCTAAGACAATAGGAACTCCAGAAAATCATAACAACAACTAAAAAGCATGGATATAGCATAAGCTTAGTGAAAAATCTGTTAGAAGAAATTACAAGAAATAAAATGACAGCAATGGAAGGGTGATCTGAAACATATGACCAGCGAACCTCCCTACCAGAACAACGAACAACAGAGGGCTACAAGGTAGTCCCAGACACGATGAGAGGTTCAAAAACAGTTAAAAAAATACTCAAGACCCTAAAGAAGAAGCCAGCATACAAAAGAAGGAAAACCGTTTTTCAAGCACTAAGGAACATTAAAGACAAATATAACCATAATGAACGTACAGGAATATATAGAGTTCCTTTGCAAAATTTTGACACAGGAACCATTGAGGCTTATGTTGGAGTGACACAAAGGAATTTAAAAGATAGATTAGAAGAACACAAACGAGACGTTAAACAAGGAAACTTAACAATGGCACTTGCTAGACGGGCCTATGAGAATGACATCATGATTAATTAGAATGAGGCTAAAATCATACGCAATATTACAAATCCGATAGAGGTAAGTATGGCCGAAAAATTGAGTATATATAGAAACCTATAAAAAAGCAGCAAAGAGCGTATTTGACTAAGGCTCTCACACATTGTAGCAGAGATGCCCTAAGACAACAGGAATCTGGATGTCCAAATATGCATTATAAATAGGGCCATCCAAACCACTGTATACAGAAAACTTGAGAACATAGAAGTCATGATCCCAAGGTGGTCAAACGACAAGTGGACCTATAAAAAAGCAGCATAAGAGCGTATTTGACTAAGGCTCTCACACATTGTAGCAGAGATGCCCTAAGACAACAGGAACTCCAGAAAATCATAAGAACAACTAAAAAGCATGGATATAGCATAAGCTTAGTGAAAAAACTGTTAGAAGAAATTATAAGAAATAAAATGACAGCAATGGAAGGGCAATCTGAAACATATGACCACATAACCTCCCTACCAGAACAACGAACAACAGAGAGCTACGAGGTAGTTCCAGACACGATGAGAGGTTCAAAAACAGTTAAAAAAAATACTCAAGACCCTAAAAAAAGAAACCAGCATACAAAAGAGGGAAGACCGTTTTTCAAGCACTAAGGAACATTAAAGACGAATGTACAGGAATATATTACAAGAAGTAAGATGACAGCAATGGAAGGGCGATCTGAAACATATGACCAGCGAACCTCCCTACCAGAACAACAAACAACAGAGGGCTACAAGGTAGTCCCAGACACGATGAGAGGTTCAAAAACAGTTAAAAAAAATACTCAAGACCCTAAAAAAGAAACCAGTATACAAAAGAGGAAATACCGTTTTTCAAGCACTAAGGAACGTTAAAGACAAATGTAACCATAACGAATGTACAGGAATATATAAAGTTCCTTTGCAAAATTTGACACAGGAACCATTGAGGCTTATGTTGGAGCGACACAAAGGACAGGAATATATACAGTTCCTTTGCAAAATTTTGACACAGGAACCATTAAGGCTTATGTTGGAGCGACACAAAGTAATTTAAAAGATAGAAGAACACAAACGAGACGTTAAACAATGAAACTTAACAACAGCACTTGCTAGACGGGCCTATGAGAATGACGTCATGATTAATTGAAATGAGGCTAAAATCATGTACAATATTACAGATCCGACAGAGGTACTACCTTGTATGGCTAAAAAATTGAGTATATATATAGAAGAAAACAAACGGAAGAAGTTATTAACGATATTGAAACAGTCCCAAACGCGTGGAAATACGCATTAAGACGTCAATAGATAAAACTGATGTAAACTCATAGAAAGGAAAACTATAGAGACATTTATCCTTGTGTCATATTTTTATTTTTTGTTTTTTATTTATTATTTTTGACTTTTATATTTCAGTACTGATTATTTAATATAACAAAAACAGTTATTTTATGAATTAACCAAATATCTAAGCAAAACAAACGGAAGAAGTTATTAACGATGTTGAAACGGTCCCAAACACGTGGAAATATGTATTAAGACGTCAATATATAAAACTGATATAAACCTTATAGAAAGGAAAACTATAGACATTTATCCTTGTCAAATTTTTGTTTTTTATTTATTATTATTATTGACTTTTATATTTCAGTACCGATTTATTTAATATAACAAAAACAGTTATTTTATGAATTAACCTAATATCTAAGCTCCCAAGTAAAATGAAACTTATAGTTGTTTCTCATCGTTTCACATATATTTGAATATGATTTTATATGACTACAATAGAATCTTAACGAATAGAATAATTTGTATTCGTAGAATGTCTTTTGTTCGAAATATTTTATCGGTTAGAGTTGAAGATGGCTAATGATAGGCCGAAAACGTTTCTCTAGTGTTAAATTTAAACCTAATAAAAGATTTATTTGGACTGCTTATGAGTGCCTTTGATAATTTAGAGTTAAGTCCCTGATGTTAATTAATGCCATTCCCATTTACGAATTTTCTATTTTACAAACTTTTCTGGGGGTCCATATGAGTTTATAAAATTGAGAGT
This sequence comes from Olivierus martensii, assembly GCA_000484575.1. Classification (NCBI taxonomy): domain Eukaryota; kingdom Metazoa; phylum Arthropoda; class Arachnida; order Scorpiones; family Buthidae; genus Olivierus; species Olivierus martensii. The sequence goes on from AYEL01077787.1 coordinate 20,800, forward strand.
TCACTGTACCTCCCCATTACACTTATCAAACTTATGCTACTATAATTCTTGCACCCTTCCCTTTTGTAGATGAGATGGGGCAATCAGATTTAGTCTGGTCACTTGGAACCACACTTTTCATTCAGCAGTTTACATAGGTGCCATATCTACTCAACAATAAATATCCAATCATACTTCATCAGCTGTGATCCCATCCAGAACTCTTACCACATTTCAATTTGCCAATTGCACTCAACTTTTTCACTGATTCACTCATTATACTCTTATGTATTTCTTACATGCATCCTTATCTCACTTTGCCTTCATCCCTTTCCCCAATAGGTTTGTGAAGCTCGTGGGAATATTTTCTCCCTCTATCAGTTATCCTAGATTCATCTCTCAGCTTTTCTGCCATTTTTATCTTTCACACCAGACACATCTATACTTTGTTCCCTTCTCAACTTTTTCATATATTTCCAGAACATTCTTTTATTCCCTTCAAAATCATTCTGCAATTTCTCTTCTCTTTCTCTTTCCACCCCTCTCTTCACTATCTTTGCACTCTTTCTTACATTTCTTGTACTGATCTGCCTTCACATTTCCATTTAACATTCCCAAATATGCTTCCTTATTCTCAGCCACAGTGTGTGCCATCTCATTATTCCACCATGCATTGCCATTCTTACCCATTCTCACTTCACCGACAACTTCTCTTACAAAACTTACTAAACATTTCTTAAAAAAGTATCCACACATTCTCCACATTGTGTATATTCTCATATATACTTAATACTTCTTTTCACATATCTCTTGCTTCACATGCAGATCCTCCACTTTTACTTGGATCTGTACTTTTGTCCTTTTCACATTTCTCCATCCTCAGTAGATTCATCCTGGAGACCATCAGATAGTGAGCCTATCTCTGCACCTCTCATCACTTATGTCCATAATCTTCACTCTCAATCTTTCATCACACACAATCAAATCAATCATACTCCTCTGATGTCTCACGGCTCTCCCAGGTGTACTGATGAATGGCCCTGTACTTAAAAGTGTTTGAGACAAATGACCCTCTTTCATCTCAAACTTCTAACAGTTGCTCCCTATTGTCATTCATTCTAGATCACCATATTTCCTAACCAATCCTTCCATTTCATTTCTCTCCACACCAACTCTGTTATTCAAAAATCTCCAGCTTCACAATCACTCACTCAGTTCCATGATTTTCATTTATTGCATCATTTAAGTTGGTGGTCTCAAACTGGCAGGCCACATCTGGCCTGCAAAGCAATTTTGTATGGCCTGTGAAAATATTTTAGCTATTTGTTTAAATACATGTTACAGTTGGAAAATTATTAAATTTAATGTTGTCAAAACTGTTTTATAATCTCATAATCATATAATGTTAATTCAATATCTTTATTAAAAAATGAAAGTAATTACAAATACAGGTAGGCCTCGATTAGTGCGAATAATGGGTTCCACGAATTTCTTACACTATTCGAATTCACACTAATCGAAGTATTAACTGTATGTAAAATATGGTAATTGGTTCTTGCTTTGTGAGTTCCGGCCATTAGCCAACCTCACGATGAAAAACTATAATACTGACTGTACAAGAAATTTGCCATTTTAGCCAACCTCATGATGAATAACCACAATACTAATTGTTTAACAGCCATTAGCCGAAAATATGGTAATTGGTTCTTGCTTTGTGAGATTCTGGCCATTAGCCAGTTCACGATGAATAACCCCAATAAACTTAACACTAACTGTTTAAGAAATGTCATGATGAATAATTACAATACTAACTGTTTTTAAGAAATATTTATTTTCATATTTTACATTGTTCATCTAAATTAATAACTTACCAGGAATTGCATCTCATATCATCATCAAAAGTGTTCCTCCTTTTATCCATTTCGATACTTTTTAAAAGCGAAAATTCTCCACTCACCAAATCGAAACCAAAATAAAAATCAACTTTTATCAATTTTTAATCAATCAAAAATAATCCAAAATAGCAAATCGAAAGAGGAAGTTCAGCACAGCTTTTATGTGAATCGAAACCAAAAGAGCAAATCGAAAGCAGAAGTGGAGCACTGCTTTATTACTTACCAGGAATTGCGTCTCATATCATCATCAAACCAACCGCCAAACTTACCAGGAATTGTATCTCATACCATCATCAAACCAACCACCAAATAAGCGGAAGTTGAGCGCTGTTATGTCACTCAATCACATCCGTTTTTTGCTCTAGCATAATCGCTAACCTCTTCTTTTTTCGTTTCTTGTTTTATCATCAAAAGTGTTCTTCCTTTCATCTATTACCAAACTGTGTACACACAAAATTCCTAATACGGGATGTGGACGACTCTATCTCCGCAGCCGAGATACTCGCGGCCATTCAGGACGAGAAGCTTCGAATCTCTGAGGTCCGCTGCTTTACCAGACTGGAAGGTGGTCAATGCTTCCCAATTCGCACAGTCTTGCTGTCAGTAATAGGCAGGGACGAACTAGACCATGTATCGGTCTGTTTTCGTCGGTACTCCTGCTCCTTGTTTATTCCGCGACCCCGTGCCTGTGCATCCTGCCAGGCGTTCGAGCATACGGCCCGATCTTGTAGAGGTTCACTTGTGTGTGGACGTTGCGGAGGCAGACATTCCACCTCCAGCTGTATGGTCACAACTCCTCGCTGCTGCCGTTGCGGAGGGAATCACATAGCTTCTGACGCTAAATGCCCTCGCGTTCGAGAGGAGGCGGAACGCTTGTGCCACAGCGCACTATGATTTGAGCCGCAGGCCTCAGACAGGAGTCCTACGCCTCGGTGACGTCTGGTTTGGCCCCGAGCACTCGGACGCCTCCGTGTCCCTTGGAGGATCCGGGGTAACCACCGGCGGTAACAACCCAACGGGAATATCTCACCAATTGGTCGAAGCGATGCAACAACTCACTAACCAACTAAAGGCGTGCACAGCCCGCATCCAACGACTAGAGGAAAAGATAGCGGCGATGACAGCAGCCCCAACCTCAGAAGCGGACCCGCGTAAACGACAGGCGCAGCAGACGAACATCGCTCCATCCGGTCAACAAGAGGCGTTCATGACTCCGTCGAGTCTCCCTCCGCCTAAACGTCATAAAAAAGACAAAAAAGGCAAAAAACAAATTTAGGATGAAACACCGCGAACACACTTCTCCTTACAGGGGCAAGAAGCCCGAAAAAATGAAGACGCTTCAGAGATGTCTGAGGACATCGACTCGGACTGCTCCTTGGCGACAAGCAGCGAGCGCGGCACATCAACAGCGAAGTTGGATCTTACCCAGACCTCGCGGCGACCGGACATACCTGACACGTCCACATCAGTAGCGGATACTGTTAAGCTAAGCAAGCGAGCCCCATGCTTAAATCGATCCTTCGATGGGTAACCCTCCTCTTAGAGTATTTCAGTGGAATGCACGAGGGATTCGCACCAATCACTCGCAATTGATTCACTCGGAATGGTTTCCGAGCGCGGACGTTCTCCTGATACAAGAAACGTGGCTTCGCCCAGGGAAGTCCTTTACACTACCAGGTTTCAACATTTTCTGCCGGGATCGGCAAGGCGCGATAGGCGGCGGTCTTCTCATCGCCGTCTCGTCCAGATGGGCAGCAACGAGCGCTTCGGTATCGAACATGGAGCTGGACATCGAGGTACAACGCGTAGACCTAATTGGCAGGAACATCAAACTCACCCTTATTAACATTTACGTCCCCACACGGCAGAGTCACCGCTGAACAGATGGAAGACATAACACACACGCTTCCGACCCCCTACATATTGGGAGGTGATTGGAACGTCCAGCACCCTCTGTGGGACAATCTTAACCATCTTCCTACCCACGCGGGCAATTCTCTATACTCCTGGATCTTAGACGCAGAGTGTGTACTGCTAAACTCGGGCCAGCCCACGCACTTTTGGGACGCAGGCAAGGCCTCGGCAATCGACATTACCATCTGTTCTTTGGATTTGTCCGACGAGGTCACCTGGTGCCCCCTTAATGACACACTCGGTAGTAATCATGTCCCAATTCGGACGGAGATCCGAGCTCCAGGTCTGACATGCCTATTGTAATTATATTGACATGCCTATTAATTATTAATTGACAGTCTTTGTTGGTTCTGATCATCTTAGTGTTACAATGTTTATCACTTCTTACGTTTCCCCCTCTCTGGTATACGATGTCTGTCACATAATTTACCCGTGCGTCGTTCCCTCACTTGGGGAGACGATGTTTACCAATTAATTTATCGTCTTACAACCAATTTTCTGTTTAACCAAAAATTTGTCATTTGTACTTATAATTATTATATATTTTGATTTTATCTGATATGAAGTGTCTCCATATTAGTCTTCAAATATTGAAAAGGAGGACACTTTTCAAGGGAGGTCAGAACTTACAAAAGAAGGACAGTCTTCCCTAAAGGAGGACAGTTGGTCACCTTACTTTAATGTCCAAATAGTGACCCATTGGTCTGTTGTTACAAAAGAAAAACACAAATATAAATTAAACAAACTCTTTGCAGTCCTCATACTATTGAAAAGCATCCAATTACAAATAAACATAAAAGTTCACCAATAAACAGGAAAGAACGCCACACAGACTTCCACAATGACGCCACAGGACGATAACCACACATCAACACTGGAGGACTACCACACAACAGAATTGACTGCCAGGATTTATATCCATCTGACGTCGAACCTCGTTTACATAAATCCTACTTTAATTCTTCATAGTAGCAAAAACGAAAAAACTTCTTGTAAGTATAAACGAAATAAAAATTGCTAAACATTATTATCATAATATCTGTTAGAGTTCTTGCAAACAATTTCAAAACACACAAAAAAACCAGTTACGTCATTAAACACGACGTCACGAAAATGTCGGACGCAGTAGCCAGGCAGTCTGCTGTTGGCCGACAGCAGACAGGTAAGATGATAAAAACAAAATTTTCGTCCTTTCTTTCCCAGATCTTCACATTGTTTGTGGCACTGAATTTGACAGTTTTGTGTTGCTTTGCCACATATATAAATAAACAATTAAATTTTTAATCATATTTGCAAAGGAAAACTTTTGATAAATTTTTTCATTCTTAGATACTTCAATAAATTCTACATCTGATTTTAGATTTTTATTTAAGCCGTTTATTAAGTTTGTAAATCTACGATGAAAGCTGTTCTGGCACACAGCCAGGGCTCGAAATAACGGTCGCCAGCTTGCCATTGGCGAATAAGAAATTGCTGCTGGCGAGTGTAATGAGATAACATTGGAAATGCTTAATATTTCCCACAATTTATTTTTCATGATTTTTCTGTATAGTCTGGCTTTGACAAGAAAAATTCTATAGTCCATTGCGATGAAACGCGCTTGGGAGAGCAGCCACCATTGTCGGAAGTGACGTCACAAAAAGTAAAAAACTTTGAACCGCTATAACTACGTAACTGTTACCAATAGAGGTATGGTTTTTCGGTAAAGTTTTCTATACTAATAATGAACTTCTGATCTTTGCTATTTTTATTAAGATGGCAGTAATATAAACTTCTACCAAAAATTAAATATTTGTAAATTCTACCAAGCTTCAAAATGGATGGATAAATTGTCGTAAGCAAAAAAAATTACATAACTTCGTACAGATAAGTCGTAGCTTATTTAAATTGATTGCATTCGATTCGGAATAATAAGATATGTCTAAAATCTTTTAAAATATCTGATTATCTATAAAAGTTTTGCAGAAAATCGTAAAAGAAACATGATTTCATCGTTTAAAATATCCGATCATCTATAAAAGTTGCAGAAAATCGTAAGGAAACGTGATTTTGAGCCCCAACTTTGGAACCCCATAACTTGAGAACGGGGCTTTTGCCCCTCATAGGACTTTCACCAATGAACTCAGGAACCTTTAATTATCGGGGTAAAATAAAGGGGGAACGAAATTCCACTGGGATTTTTAATATTGTCGTACCCCAGCAAGATTTGCAAGGTGCATTTTGATTGTCACTTGTTAACGCAGGTAATTTTCGGAAAGTTATCGAATAGCCAAAAATGCTTTCTAAATAAATTAGTTTAATTGCTACGTTTGTGCTTCAATCGATTTCAAGAATTTTCGGAAATATAAAGGAAGAAGGAAAAAAGATTGTTTGCCGTTTGCGTTGTTTCGTGCTGATTACATGTAGTTGTGGAGAATTTTGTGAACTTCTGAAATATTTTAGCGAATGGTCTAATAGCTGTTTATTGAAATGATGGGTGTTTATTTCACTTCCTGAAAATAATGTTTGATTGTATATGTGAAATGATCGTTGTGAAAAGCACAATTTGCATACCACGTGATACTTCCCCTGATCGTGTTGTGAAAAACGTATTTGCTGGTGAATTTATGCAAGTGTTTTTTGGGGAGGGGGAGGAGCGGGAATTGGTGATCAGAATTTTTTTTTTGGCGATTGGATTTTTGAAATTATTTTGAGCACTACACACAGCTATCTTCTTATTTTATATATGTTACAGGACAAACTCAAATTCAGGAAATACTAGAAATTCCTACTCAAAATAAGAATGTCCTAATGCTTGTCAGATGTTCTAGTATTTCCTAGGCCGAACTTGAAATGCCGAACATTTCTTTTTGAAAGTGCAGAATTTCTAGTTTTTTCTAGTCAAAACCCAAAGTGACAAACAATTAAAATAAAAGTCTTCATTTCTCATGTATTCCCACTCAGAGTTTAATATTTGCCAGTAGAAATTTCTTTCTTTAGAGAATATTCACAAGGATAAACAAATTTCATTGAGGAAGGCTGCAATCTGCGCCAATGGAAGTACATACATAGGGATAAATTCGCTTTAAGTATACGAAGCATTGTGTATCTAAATTATGTTTGTACAAAAAGAATAACATTTTGTGTAATTCTAAATGCCACAAAAGCCCATCTTGCAAAAATAAATAAGAGGTATCGAGTTTTGTTTTTTATTTCTGTATTTATGGTAATACCATGAATATAAAAATTGTTAATTAATTGATTAAAAACATGAATTGATTAAAAATATTATTATAAGGAACATAATGCATATTTTTATCACTTGATAGGAAATAACAATTTCATTGTTAATTTCTTTTGAGAAATGAAATAAAACAAATTGAAGACAAAGCTAACACTCATTCGTTGTTATTAGATGGTTAACTTTAAAGAATTGAAATTGCCAATTTTTTTATTTTTTGTGGACAAATATTTTAATATTTTTATTAGTCGAAGTTCAACATAAAATACAAAGTAAAAATTTTTAAAATTGAAAAACATAACTAAGTACCCCTTTTGCAAGGTAGACTTTTGTGGCATTTAAAATTACACAAAATGTTATTCTTTTTGTACAAACATAATTTAGATACACAATGCTTCGTGCATTTAAAGCAGATTTAGCCTTATGTACAGTTCCTTCCAAAAAGTTTGTCACCTAAGCGGAAGATGTTCGGCTTCCTTACAATACTTACAAACCAATGAGATTAATCATTACAGGCGCGAATTCGAGTTTGCGGAGCTTTGGACGATTCCATTTATTTTTTCTAAGCAACAGGGTTAGGTAGGCTTAATGACAGGTGTTCAATCATTTTTTCCGAAAATTGATTTTGAGCATTTATTAGGAAAGTTTCAATTTATTATTTATGTTCAATCATTTTTTCCGAAAATTGATTTTGAGCATTTATTTGGAAATTTTCAATTTATTATTTACAATTTATATTATATTATTATTAATTTATGCAAAATGCAGCATTATATAGTCGTAACTAAACGAGGTAAGCGATAAGTTGCTGAAGCACCAAGCAAAGCATCGGTAATAACATAATGACGACTACGGGAAGTATTTTATTTTTTATTTTTTTATTTTATCTTGTTTTATAATTAGTTTTTATAAAGGCTAGAGCTACTACAGTATATTCCTGATCCTAAACTATTACTAAGCTCATCTCTGTTCCGTATTTGATGTAAAGGAGCTCTGTTGTATGATGTATTCTTAATAATAGATGTTCACTTGTATCTATAAGAAAATAACAGGAATTCTTTAAGTGTAATACTTACTCTATTTGAAGCATATAAATCTTTTACTGATTTTTACTTATAAATAGGTTGTTTTATAATTTAGTTATATTATATATTTTTAAGGTTTTATTTATACTTACCTTGATGTTTCTTTATCGTTGTGTACACGTAAAATAAAAAAAAAAAGTTTATTAATAGTGATTTAGTGCACTCACATTTTAGAATTTTATTTTACTGTATATTTACAGTATTTTTGCATGTGTTGTAGAGTTCCTTAATTTATGTATGTTTTAATTTAAGAAAATAACAGGAATTCTTTAAGTGTAATACTTACTCTATTTGAAGCATATAAATCTTTTACTGATTTTTACTTATAAATAGGTTGTTTTATAATTTAGTTATATTATATATTTTTAAGGTTTTATTTATACTTACCTTGATGTTTCTTTATCGTTGTGTACACGTAAAATAAAAAAAAAAAGTTTATTAATAGTGATTTAGTGCACTCACATTTTAGAATTTTATTTTATATTTACAGTATTTTTGCATGTGTTGTAGAGTTCCTTAATTTATGTATGTTTTAATTGATGATTTTTTTGTATTATATTTAAATGAGTTTTATAATATATATTATACATTATTAAAGCTTTATTTATACTTATAATTGATCTTTTTCGTTGCGTAACTACATAATAAAAATATGTATTAATAGAGTTTTTTTATGCTTATTTTGTTATATTTATATTATACCTACCTTATTTCAGTAGGTGTTTTGGAGTATCTTGAATTTATGCTTGTTTGAATTGATGTTTTTTTTATATTGAAATTTTACCTTTGTCATTCTTTTTTCTTCAAGATTATTGTATCTGTAAAATAAAAAATAAAATTTACATAATAATTAACAATTGTAAATCACAGAATTGTTCATCTGACAAATAGTCCACACCTTATGCTTTTCCTAATGTTGGTAACTGTTGTTTGTACCTTCCATTAAGTTTAATAAAGTTTTTTAAAAAATACTTGATACATCTTTACGATATTTTAAACTGAGGAAAAAGTGTATTTGTGCTAAAATCACTTAAATTCTCTCATTTGCTTTTATATCTTCTTGATTTGAAATTACTGTAAGCCACTCTCTGTAAAATCGCATTTTAAACAGACATTTCTTTAACTTCGTATAACATTTTTAACAGATATAAGAAAAAAATGTATTGTTTCATAATTGTTATATTTAAAACGTTATTATTTTTACTTATTTTTAATAACTTTTTAATTACTGAATGAATTTCTTATTAGTTATGTCTGATTCTTCGGTATCAAACATAACTATGCCATCTGAATAAAATGTTTTTATTTTGTTAAAAAAATCATTAGTTATTTTTACAAATATATAAATTATAGCAAACTTTTTAACTAAAAAACGAAAATATTTCATGAATTTTCAATTCTTAGTTTGTTATGTAGAAGAATAGTTAAGCTGTTTTTGCAGCAGTCGTGTTATTGTTCATCATAACAGTCATCAATGAACAACAGCGTGGCGGCTATTTTTAATACTCACGATTACATTAAAGTGAGAGTATGACGGTTTATGCTGTTTTTGCAGCAGTCGTGTTATTATTCATCATAACAGTCATCAGTGAAAAACAGCGTGGCGGCTATTTTTAATACTCACGATTACATTAAAGTGAGAGTATGACGGTTTGAAAATGAATTTATCTGATACATTGTTATGTAGAGAATTGAAAATATGTAGCCTGTCGATTATAATATCTGTTTTATTATAGATATTTAACAAAATAATATGCAATTTGCAAGACTGTTATGCCTTTTTTGCTTTTTTATGCCTCTTTCCAATTAGGGAGATTACTAAGGGGCGGGGCCAGTTTCAACCACGGGCTGTACTCACATCCGTGGAGGGGCTGGATGGTGAATGACTAAGATCGTCGAGTTGGGCTCGGAATCCCGAAAAAACTCCTCAGGAGGAGACGCGAACCTGGGTCTTTCTGTGTGACACGTCACGTGTTACAATTCGGCTGTCTGATTGCTATGTCAAAACAATATGCAATGCAATTTTATCAACAAATTTTGTCACTTTTTATTCTGTAAGAATGTTAATAACGGGACGAGAAAGCCCTTCCATATATATTGCTCACCCCTGCGGAAGGATCAGTCCAATTGTCGAGGATGGGAATCGATGAGCCAGGCCTGGACCACATGATAAGTATTTTCAGGGATGGGGCCCGAGAATCGAACCTGGATCTCGATCCTCGGGCGTTTCCACGCGGCTAATGGAATATTGTTTTTAAAGTCTTTCACTATTTACCTTTAATATCAATAAATTCACTAAATGTCGAGTTTTATGGGATTTTCTAGATAGATAATTAGAGCTATAACGATCAATTCTTAATAATCAGTTTAAAAAATGTCAGATAATTGAGACTTCACTGTATTAATCTAACTTGTAAGCAATAATATTGTATAACCAATATAAAGTATTGTATATATTCTGACTGATAACGTTTTTTATTTCTTATTCCCTGTGTGCAGTACATAATATATTTTTATATCCAAGGACATATTCGTCTTAGCTTTCACTGAATATCTGTTCTTAACTCATACATAAAATATATAAAACTTAAATACAGGGTATCCTTTCAGGATACTCAATCTTAAAAAAAGGAATATCTGAAAAACAGCAATAAAATTTATTTCTTACAGCATATTTGTGTGACAAGAGGTTAAAATTTAAATTATGTATTATTTTTATGTAGTATCAAAAGGTACCGATAGGTGGCACTGCACCTGATGGATTAGCCTTTACGTTTACCGGATTTCAATCCATGCGATTTCTTCCTATGGACACTTTATAAATGTAGAAACTTAAAATTTCTGTTTCAATTAATCTAAGACAACAAATATCATGAATTTTATTTGATATAAGGTAACTGTGGGACAAACGGACTTCATTTAAGGAAATTAGCAATATTTAAGATATTAAAACAGGTAATTTTAGTGCTACTGAGGAAAGTAAATGTTAAGTGCTTCGATAGCTTTGACCTTACCGAATATAATAATAAATATTATTATTTGTTTTAACAAAGTATATTCGAAATATTCTAAAATATATCACTAGCGTATCCGTTTGCCCCACAGTTACCTTATTATTATATATTTATCCCTGCGACTTTAATAATTCGAATAACGATTCTAAGAAGAAGGTGGGGAATGATTAAAAGGAAACATTAAATCAAAAACTAGAACAAAGTGTCTCTAAACGGGAGGAGCTAATTGGATAAAGGTAAGAGAAAAGTGACTAATATGAGACAGTAAAGCTAAATATACAAAAATATGGATAGCCAAAATGGTAATTTTTAAGGAAAGTTTTCATATTTTTCTGTATTTTCCGAAACTGTTTTAAGCATATCAATAGTACAGAATATTAAACGATTTTACCAAAAGAAATTTGGTAAAAATAACGGTGATACACATTCTTGTATATTTTATTAAAAACTAAAATATAGCATAGGATGACAGGATAATTAACACGAAAAGTTTTCTTATTCTCAAATGAACAGATAGAATTGCACATTTGTCAGAAAAACATTTTAATCTGTGATGTTCTTTATATGCAATGTTCAAAATTTAAACGAAATTGAAAACGCGATAAAGAACAAAAAAAAATATTTTTCTAGATCGGAATCGAACTCGGCTATTCAAGACAGTAGACCGAGGCTTTAACGATGCTGCTGTGAGCCGCTATCGCTTGTTCTTGTCAGGAGAAAGCACGTGACGAGCACATCCCATGCATATACCTACCACTCTATTTTCATTCAGAAGGGACAGGTCCATTCTGATTTAACTTGATTCTCAGTACAAGTACCTGATTGTGCAACCGATCAACTTCCGGCAAGCACAGCTACTACGAGGCAGAGGAAAAACTTTTTGCACTGAACTGCACATTTTGAAATATATAATGATTATGAGTAACGTAAATCTCAGTAACGTTTAATTTATAATAAAATTTTCTGTAATATTTCTGTAAATCTCTGTAAAAACATAGTATTATACAACATAAATAAAAATATCTTTTATCTTTTATGAATGAAAAAAATAGATATATTCGCTCTTTTTCAAAATAAACGATTGTAAAGTTCGCTAAAAGATCATTCTAATTATCCGGAGCTACCAGAAGTGGTGTCAGGTTGCGCACGCGCCGTCGGCGATGAATTGCGCTGTTTTTTGGCTATATTCTCCGTTTTCGGTGGGCGAGCACTACCGGAAGTGGTGTCAGGTTGCCCATGCGCCGTCGGCGATGAATTGTGCTGTTTTTTGGCTATATTCTCCGTTTTCGGTGGGCGAGCGAAACAAATGATTACATATTAGTGATCTTCTCATCTAGACGAATCCAAATATGTATATATTATTGGGAAATTTTTGATTCAACGAGTAAGTTTTCCTTGTTAGAGAGATAAACGAAAATAGGTATGGTTTTTTATATTAGAGCCATATAAACGAAAATACAGTAGTATCAAATCGAAATATGACGAGTAGAGGAAGAATAAGCTGAATTCTGTGAATGAGAATAAACTTTCCAAAAGGATTGAGGAAGAATAAGCTGAATTCTGTGAATGAGAATAAAATTTCCAAAAGGATTGCAGTTCGATCTGGTGCAGGTGTCGAGAAAATAAACGATGAAATTATAGTACAGTATTACCACAGTATTATATTGTGGATTTCCATAGAAGTACCCATGGTAGTATCTAAACCGGTGGGCGCCGCCATTTTGAAAGCCAGCTTGAAATTCGATATAGTTTTGGAAAGAATCTTTAATACAACAGAATTCTCGAATGGTATTTTAATCATCAGTCGATGGGAAAGCAAATCTTCAATTTCATCTTTTGGAAAAACTATACATTAAAGAATTAAAGATTAGCCCCCACCAACTGATGATTAAAACACGAATCGACAGTTTCATTGCATTAAAGATTCGTTCCAAAACCATATCGACTTTCAAGGTTTTCAAAATGGCGATGGGCACCAATTTAATGTATTCTGTGTGAAGAAATATCATAATTTCATCGTTCATTTTCTCGAAACCTGCACTATATAAGTGGTGCAGTCCTTTCAGAAAGTCTTTTCTATTCGTCGTCATCTTTCGATTAGTATTATTTTCATTCATATGGCGGTAATATCAAATTGCACCCGAAAAATGTACAAGAGAATCTGAACATGAAATTATGGATGTTTGCATGAAAAAGAATTTCCGAGGAACAACAATATCAGACAGAATACAAATTATAGAAACCTCAAATCAAGGAAAACTTAATAATTCAGCTGTATATACAAGTAATGTTGTTTACCAAGAAATTTAGAGTCACTGTCTCAGATGTTAAAGGTGTTAAGTCTCAGGCCATGAAAAATACTTAAAACTAAAACTATTTACAGCTTACAAACTAAAACTTAAAACTAAAAAAGTCAAAATCGGTAAACAACGCGTATGTACAAAGTCAAAATCGGGAAAAGACGAAGGGAGCAACGCTCGTCCTTCGTCGTCACCTTCTGACAAATCCGGTAGTCACAATCGGTCATAGGTAAATGTCGTCATCCGGTCATAGGTAAATGGTCGTCCTCCAGATTTTGAAAAAAGTCGTTACGGTCGAGATGGTGTTCTCTGAAAAAAAAAGAAAAAACCTTTAGAAAACTTAATGATAGAGGAAGCAAAATGAAAAAGTGAAGGATGAGAAGATTGAAGTATAACCAGCCGTCAATTATTGATAGCATTTCAAATTTAATCTACACTTCTGTAATCAAATAACTTTTCCATCTAATCCAACTTTAATCTGTTAGCATGTAAATTGAATGGTGATGAAAAGAAAGCAAAGTGCATACTACAGGTTATTCATTTATTATAAACACTTTTGTTTACAGAGGAAGCGAAGTGAAAAAGTGGAAAATGAGAAGATTGAAGTATAACTAGCCGTCCATTATACAAAGCATTTCAAATTTAATCTACACTTCTGTAATCAAATAACTTTTCCAACTAATCAAAACTTAATCTGTTAACATGTAAATTGAATGGCGATGAAAAGAAAGCAAAGTGCATGCTACAAGTTCAGTTGGTATAAACAATATTGTTACTTCTCAGCTTTGTGAATTTGTAAGAACAGAAAATTTAAGTAGTAAATTGTTTTAGAAAGCATTTGAAATTTGACACCACGTAACCGAGAAGTGCTAATTCACAACTCGATAAAAATCTATTCATGTTTGCCACAGATTCTGTCAATTAATATATTTAGCGAGTTTGCAGCTACATTCTAGGACACAGATTCTGTCAATTAATATAATTAGCGAGTTTGCAGCTACATTCAAGGAAGAATATACTGTAGTAATAATAATGTTAATCATACTCTAGTTGCTTCGTTTATCCGAATAAAGGACGGCGGATTACTTCAATGTTTTACAGAGAAATTTTTTGAGAATTGTGTCTTAATACGAAAAAAAATTATTTTTAATACAAAGAAATAAATACTGGAAACATTAGTTCAACTTACTTCTCACGAAACAGTTCCAAATTCGTTCCAATCACAGTTCAGGCCGTCTTCCAGAAGGAAGAAGACAGAAACATAAACCCGCAAAAACAAATTGGGCCATCGATGAATGACAAAAAAAAAAATAAAAATTGCAATCCGTTATCCTATATAACCTAACAAATCTACACAAATAACTCAGCGATGAATGACAAAAAAAATCAAAATACAATCCATTATTCTATATAGCCTAACAAATCTACACAAATAACTACTGTACTAATACAAAATCTAACCTACCATGTTTCGAAACTAATCTAAAACTTATATGGACACTACAAACGTCTAACTGACAACTAACAACTGAGGAAAACCCCATCCAGGTACCCAGCTCCCCATAATTCCGTTCTCCTCCGAAGCGAAAATACAATGGCTGGGCGGATTGTAAAGCTTAAAGGAGGAAGCCATACAACCTCTACCTGGAGAAAATAAATGAAAAAGTATGAAATCAATTGGATTGTAAAGCTTAAAGGAGGAAGCCATACAACCTCTACCTGGGGAAAATAAATGAAAAAGTATGAAATCAATGAAACTTTAAACCAATCTAATCTAGCAAGTTCTAAAACCAGTCTAACGCGTTAATCGTACATAATACGAATTTCTAAAACTTACCATTGGCCACACTTCTAACTAAAAATTAATCAATAAACAAACTATACGGATACTAACTAAATCTGAACAATTGACAAACCTCAAGATAAAATCAAGATACTAATTTCTAATCAAAAACTAATAAACATACCCCCAACAGTACAGAATAAGTGCTTCTAACAAAAAACTATCCAAGAGTAAAACCCAAGATATGAATACGATACGAGCTTCTATAATAAAAAACTAATCAATCGATAAACTCCAAAATATGAACATGATATCTATTTCTATGTAAAAAACCCCAAAAGTATGCGATAAGACCTTTTAACAAAACATTATCTAATGGACAAACACCAGGATACGAACAAGACACACGATCTTCTAAATGAAACTAACGAAATGCCAAATCCAAGATACGAATACGATACTAATTTTTACCTAAAAATTAACTAATGGACCAACTCCAATGCGGGTACTCACTCCTCCAAGCCAAAGATACAGGCTGGGCGAATTGTAAAGCCTAAAAGAGGAGTACAGTACAACCTATATCAGGAGTGAACAAATGGAAACGATGAAACTTTAAACCAATTTAATCAATCTGATTCCGGAACCAGTATAACTCGTTAACCCTACACAATACGAATTTCTAAAACTAACCATTGGACAAACTGCACTGCACAAATCTCTAATTAAAAATTGATCGATAGACAATCTACACGATGCGAACCCGATACCAATTTCAAACTAATCTAACTAATGGACAAACACTAAAATATGAACAGGATGCGAACTTCTAAAAACTAACCAATCGAAAAACTCCGAGATACGAACCAATTTTGTAACTAAACACAAACTAATTTACAAACCCTAACACTACAGGAAAAGCAATTCTAACAAAATCTAACCAATGGACAAAACCCGAGATACGAACAGTATACAATCTTCTAAATAAAACTAACAAAACGATAAATCCAATATACAAATACGATACCAATTTCTAATTAAAATCTGACCAAAAGACCAATCCAATCCAGATATCCAGCTGCCATTAGTTCGATACTAATCAAAAGTATCAAAGGAACCAAAGGTACAGCGCGGAGCGGATGGCAGAAGCTGAAAGTGGAATAGCCAATCAACTTGCCACCTGGAGAGAACTAACCCTAATCTACAAAAGAAAATGAAATTAAACGAGAACTTTTACCAACACAGACAAATGACACAAATAGGAAAAAGCAAAAAAAAACCAGGAGAGCCTGCTTATCATCAAATCCTATCAAATCCAATCACTAAACCAAAGATATGAACTCTATACGAGTATCCAACAAAAACTAACCGATCGATAAATTTCAAGACACGAACACGATAACAATTTCTAAAATCAATTATAATATATTCTAATATCAATTTCCTAAAAGCAAACCAATTTACGAACCCCAACTCGACACGATAAGAAATTCTAATAAAATCTAGCCAATGGAAAAAGCCCAAGATACGAACGAACAAGATATAATCTAGTAAATAAACTAACGAAAAGACAAATCGAATATACCAATTTCAAAGCTAACCAAAAGACTAACTCCAATCCAGGTTCCCAGCTCACCGTTAGTTCGATACTAACCAAAGAGTACCAAAGGAACAAAGGACAGCGGCTGGGCGGATAGCAGAGCTTGAAGGAAGAATAGCCTACATCCAGCTACCTGGAGAGAAATAACTAACCTACAAAAGAAAATGGAATCAAATGAAAACAATACAAATGACAAATCCGGGAAAGTAAAAACACAGGCGAGCGATGCCCGACCTGGTTAAAGTCAAATCCAGTAAAAAATTCAACTGAGTCTAGATGGAAAGAAACGAAAGACCAGTCGGATGTCACGAAACATCTACTTCTCCAAGGATTCTCGTCTGATGTGATGGTGGAAAAGCGGACTGGATTCGACATTTAATGTCGAACCCCCAAACCGAGAACCCTTCGCCACAGCGGCCTATTCAAGTATCGCGAACGACACTTGAACTCCCGCCGACGGGCGTCCAGCACCCAAATGGGTGGAGGACCGGGCTCGACTGGTCTCTCGTAGACTCGAACGACCACTTCGGGAGAGAAGGCCACGTGCCGAGAAGTGTCGACGATGTGCACACTGCTCACCAAGGGATCGGCGAAGGTGACGCGTCGAGAATTCGAATGACCCTCGTCATCCGAATTTCGACAAGATGCGAACATCTCGTCGTCCTCGCTGGATCCCTCTGATCCGGTTTCTGCCAGAGACAAGAGACTCGAGACAGAAACCGAAGCAGAAGACACAGGTGACACCACCACCTCCTCTCGGACACCGTCCCCGCTGGATCCCTCCGATCCGGTTTCTGCCAGAGACAAGAGACTCGAGACAGAAACCGAAGGGGAAGGCAGAGGTGACATCACCAACTCCTCCTCCGGGACGTCCTCCCTCAGACACACCTGAAACCAGGGGGTCTTCAACTGTCTTCTTCCAAAACGTCGTCGCAACCAACCAAACCACTGTGGGAAAGAAATCAATATTAAATATTATGCAATCAACATAAAATTTCTAATTTTACTTACACGCTAGGTTAATAAGAAAACATTAAATCATTTTATAAATTAATTTCTACTGTATTTCTTAATTTAAATTTTTTCTATTATCATAGATATAAATGTTGGTGATGTTTTGTTATTGTAAGAATAAAATACTTCTCTATGCATTCTATTAGTTAAGTTTCATTAATGATGTTTTCAATGCCTTCATGCAAATATCTAAAGGTCACTAGTGCATTTTTGACCAACAATAAATTTGTTCCTTAGCCCATTTTTACATGAACGAAAATATAATACTGTATATGAAATTCTTTTCAGAATTATACTGAAAAAATTTTCTAATTTTCTAAATTTAGTTTTTCTGTATGAGTGAAACAAAGAACTGAATAGAAAAAAATGCAATTTCTATGGATATACAGATGTACAGTGTATATATTTATATATCAAACCTGATTTTTGATCTCTAATATGGTAAAAGTTCTTGGTGAAATCATTAACGGTAAATGTGGTGAAAATTACTAACGAGAAAAATACTTGGTATGAAAGGATCAAAGAAGAATACATAAAATTACAGAATTATATAAACAGAAGCCAGGATCCGTCAAAATTGGGACAGAAATTAATCGAAAATTAATTTCGAGGGAAAACCTCAATTAACGATATAATAATTTAGCTTTTATATTTGGATAGATGTATACTATATGAACGACAATGCGGGACACATTTAAAAGTAGACAGTTGAAAAAGTATCGAAATAAACTGAATGTATTAACAGCATAATAATTCCATTTTCGGTATAAAACATTCTATTCCGAACAAAGCATTTTTATAATAGCCGAAAACTATCGGAGTGAGAATTGCTGTTTTGAACTGAACTACTGCATTAAAGAGTCTTTATAAATGAAACAAATTTTAAAAATTTGACAGCAATACAATAACAATGGGCGACAGATTTTTCATAGACAATTTCTGGTCTATAAGTTGTAAAATATATTCGATAATGCACCAGATTAAATACAAATCTTACTACGAGCGAAAGAAAATTTTTTTCGAGTTATGTTACTGTTTGCTTATAAATTTTAACAACTAACCATTAACTTGTAAGTAGAAAAATGAATATGTGCAAATCATAATGATGCGTGTAACTAAACTATTCGGAGAATAATCTCGTTGTGTCTACCGATCAAAAACTAATTCATTCATTTAAGATTTCTTTGATAATTAGACTAGCGCAGGGGTGGGAAAACATTTTTGACCGCTGGCCACACGGATTTCGGTAAGGTCTCTAGCGGGCCGCATATAAAAAATGTTTTTACATTCCGATGCATGAGATACATAAGTACATCATTCAGTAGAGAAAAGTATTACCATTATGCCGGAAATGGCATTCTAATTTTGACGAATTTTCACGGCCGCTCCCTATCACTGCCTCAAAATTATTGCCCTCAATATATTACATACTCAAAATAGTGTCGGAAAGTCGAGTGGGGTTAACTCCAGACGTTTTGGAGGGGCGCTTTAGCGCACAAAATTTAAATTTAATTAATTATGTTACTTGTTTATATAAAGTTAACATTCTTATGGTAAAATAAAAAATCTTACACTTGTGTACGGACCGAGCCGTAGTTACCCACCCGTGGATTACCGTAATGTGGATTATTAATTAATTTACGTTTATATTTTCTTGATTTATGAAAAGCACAAACCTCTTAATATTTTTATGTAAATTTACTTAGAATGATTCCCATAACTGAACTTTCTCTAACAGGATTCCAGAAACGATTCCTTACACAAGGAAATTAATTAAGAAATGTTTGTACGCAAAAACTAGTAGAATTATAAATTACACGTTTATCAAATGGATATAAATATAATTATTTTGAATATTTCAGTCATTATTGGATAAGCCATGCCAAATTTCGGTTAAACCGACTGGTATAGTTAAATTTCGCTTTTTATTATTTGAATAAAGATTTGCAAATCCCCCTATTATGTTCATGTTTTTATCTAACAATGTAATTAAAGGAGTAGATGGAGATTTTAAAACATGCTCGGTGTTTCATCTTAGATACGTCACTAAATAAAGTCTGCATTTCATTCTACAGACCGGTGGTCCCATAATTACAAAATCCCAACAATTTTTAATAAAATTATAAATGTTGGAATTCATAATGACGAAAGATAATGCAGCGCATATTAAATACTGACTGACTTAATTAATATAGGAAAAAGTGCGATCTTGCGATAGAATTCCCATATTTGACAAATATATTTTCACATCTAAGACAAACTGTAAATTACAGAATTCTAATAAAATGTGTATCGATATTAGAAATTTCACCTAGAACATAATCTATTTTGCCAGGACGAAAGAAATATGTTTTTATCAATAGCATAACTACACTTTTCTCCTGTATTATATATAATTGAATATTTATATAATTAATACTAAATCACGAAAAATTCGTAACAATTTTCATAAAGCTCATTACTGTTTTTTGCTGTTCATGTTAAATTTACGTTCTGGATTTTCAATTTCTTCAGCTCAAAGTTTGAATTATTCAAATTAGAATTGATCCACTTAATCAGTTTATCAACTGTGAAAGCGTTTAATCGTGACCGAAATTATTTTTTAGCTATGCTAAAATATACACTTTTTAGTCGATATATCTATAGTTCTATGCTACTATTTTTCATAATGGTTTTAAATGATCTTGGATATAACTTGTATTTAGTAAAAGCCCTAGCATAGAATCCAGAATTATATTTTTTCATACAAAGCAGATGTATAGCAAAGATCTCTTTATGCAGGTATCTAAAAAAAATTGGATCTCTATATTTCTAGACAAAATTCTTTTTGTCTTAATGTTTTACTAAGGCTGATTGCAATTTTCGACGTTTGTTGTTTTCGTCTAAAATATTGCAGTGCCAACTAATAATTGTTAACAATCGATGCTCGAATTTATAATCGAACCATAAAAAATAATTTGGATTTATTATTATTATTTTTGTTTTCTGGATGAAAATCTGTATCCCCGTAAGTTCTTATTTGATTTGAATCCTGATGTTTCAATCAATTGCGATCGAATGCTTAAAAGTCATTTCGATTTTTATGAAGCGAGTGGTGAAATTTTTTAAATTAACAACGGAGATCTTTGCTAAAAAATTTAACAAAGTCGATTCCGTTCTCGTCCTCTATCAATCGATCAATGAAAGAAAATTCTTGAAACAATAACTAGTCATAAAGAATGCGACGAAAATTATTTTTTAAAAAAGGAAAATCAGCTTTGAAACCGAAAAATATTCACTTCCATCCTACGTAAAGGAAATGAGAAAATTTATCGAAATCTTTTGCAGAAAATAAATTTTTCAAAGTATCAAAAGTTATGTCTTTTGATAGAAAAATATGCCTATCCAACGAAATCTGAAACTTAATAAATGCAATGACACCAAGTATAAATTGATGGAGAGAATTCGAGTAAAATTGTAAATGTAACTTTAGAGATGAAGATTGATATTGCCTTGGCTATTTTGTTTGACATGTTCCAAGCTGATTTTTTATATTGCGTAAGTGTTATTCATGAAACAATTTCTATCTAGTAAACAAATATTCTACATTATTTTATATAAAGGATGGCCATAAAATAATGTGAAGTGTTCAGAGCGCTCTAGCGTGTCATGTATTGGACAAAATGTAGCATAATTTGGTGAACGTACACAGTGAAACATGCGGTTTCGATTTCGAAAGAAAAAATTTAGTACCAAAAGTCGCTAATAGGGGATTGTGGCCGCTGCAGAAGCATAAGTGTGTGATTAAGGAATGTGTAATCGCTAAATGAGAGAGTACACATCAAATTTCTGAACAATACATGCCAGCATTTATTGTTAATTACACATGAGGTTCAATATGACCACCATTCAGATGTTCCAAGAACTGCATGAGGCGCACATCTCCCACACCGAAATATTGTGCGTCGCCGTGGAAGATGTCGTGCGCCGCATGCAGTTCTTGGAACATTTGAATGATGGTCATATTGCACTCATGTGTAATTAACAATAAATGCTGGCATGTATTGTTTAGAAACATGATGTGTACTGTCTCATTTGGCGATTACACATTCCTTAATCACATATTCTACATTTCTGCAGCGCCACAATCCTCTATTGGCGATTTTTGGTACTAAATTTTTTTCTTTCAAAATCGAAACTGTATGTTCCACTGTATACGTCCACCAAATTTTGTTATATTTCGTCCATTATATGACGCACTAGACAGCTTTGAACATCTCGCGTTATTTTATGGCCACTCTGTATATTAGTTGATATAAAATTTTTGAAATATACGATAAATGGATTCTATCACACCTCACTCATTCATGTAAAATTTTAATTTCGAACTTTTGTTATTTTCTTTGGAAAATGTAATGTCAATAACAATAAACTTCATTTTTTTACCCTGATTCTAATTTGTCATTCCAAGTGAGTATGTGGTAAATATCATATTTAATATTAAATATATATATATAATTAAATTAGCATTAAGTAAACAGAGTGAATCAAAAATATCTTCCATTAAAAACTTAATAATTGTACGGAATTCCGATTCTAACGTATAAGATGACATTATATCATCATACATTAAATATAATCGAAATTTTTAAATTTTTATTATATTTTTAACTTTGTAAATAATCTTTATGCTCCAATATTACTCTCTGCTATTGGAAAATATTATTGACATTGAATAATACTTGTCGTTCGTTACCTTTACTAATAGATACTACGAGGAGTGATCAATATATAATCGTACAATAGTTATGCCGCAGTCATGGTGGGGTTGAGACTAATACTTCTAACTGGCAGCTCTATTAATCCTTGTGACTCAATCTGGCAAAAATCTTTGTGCTGTATGCATCCATATCTGTTTTTCAAGGAATTCTGTTGACACATGTTTTGAACCCTCTGCTATTGGTAAGATGAAAACAAAATTCGAGCAGCGAACGAATATCAAATTTTGATAAAAGTAGGAAAAACTGCATTTGAGACTTGCAATGCTTCGCCAGGTTTATAGTGATGAAACTATGAGTCGAACTCAATGCTACGAGTGGTATTCATATATTAAAAATAGTCAAACGTCATTCGAGGATGATGAGAAGCCGAGACGTTCCCGTATTAGCACAAATGCCGTAAATGTCGCTGAAATTTAGAGAATTATTCGTCAAAATCAACGATTAATAACCAGAGAAGTTTCTGACACGACTGAAAGTCGTTTTGAGCCAGAAATGTGGTTGAAGCCAAACTGGCTTTTCCAAAATGACAAAGCACCGGCGCAATCATCGATTAAAACTAGTGAATTTTAACATTCAAGAGCATAGCTCTCGTTCCACATCCATCCTATTCACCGGATTTAATTCCATGTGATGCTTTTTATTCCAAAAAATGAAGTTGAAGCTCAAAGGACAACGTTCTGAGACGACAGAAGAGATTGAAGCTGAATCGCTGGCGGCGCTGTATTAACCAGTTTAAGAAAGAACACTTTGTGGAGACTTTTTGCATTTTTTACATTTTGGGTTCCGTCGCCCTCAAGTAATTCGTTAATATTAAGGATGTATTTAAAGCTAGTCAGGTTATATATTGATAAAACCGGACTGGCTTTAATATGGGCGCCTCGTAAGTCATGACCATTTGAAAATCAAAAAAAAAAAAAACTTCTGTTATTTTCCGCTGATCAAATAAATTATGGTATTTATTTTCTTATTTCTCTTTTAAAAACGCTGAATTCGCTGTGTTGATATAGGAGAAGACTTACATTTTGGGTTCCGTCGCCCTCAAGTAATTCGTTAATATTAAGGATGTATTTAAAGCTAGTCAGGTTATATATTGATAAAACCGGACTGGCTTTAATATAGGCGCCTCGTATGTCATGACCATTTGAAAAAAAAAATATTTCTGTTATTTTCCGCTGATCAAATAAATTATGGTATTTATTTTCTTATTTCTCTTTTATAAATGGCTATCTGCTTACATGTAGTAATAGATATGTGGTAATATTGTATTTATATTTTTGATAAAAAATATCCTAACTAGTGTGTAAAGATCGCTTTTTATAGTAACAAAAATTGGAGTACAATTATAAATATAATTATAATAGAATAAGAAATAAATATTATAGAGTATTATAAATTAATAAAAATTATTCAAAGATAATTGGATAGGATATTCAAAATAAAAGAATTATGTATATACCACTGTACAGTACATGCATTTTTATGAAAATTTTCACTTTGGAATCATTTTTGATTCACTCTTTATATTATTTAAATACAGATAATAAAAAAAGCGATATACAGGTACATTTAAAAGTAGAAATATAATAAAAATATAGAAATAATAATAACAAACAGTAAATAGGTCAATGAAGAAAACAATTCTTTTAAAAGGGGTCGATGAAAGAAAAAAATTGGGAATCCCTGCTCTATATAGAACTATATAAAGAATAAGAAGCGAGAAAGCTATTCTATGATATTCTATTATCCGAAGCAAGAATTTTCATAAAATGTAGATAATAATTAAACTTAAAAATAATTCTTAAACTTTTATAATTGCTTAATTCATTCTCCTTAAATTAACTTATTTGTTATCATGTATAACTAAAATGATAGATTCATTCTCCATATTTACTTATATGCATATAAAAATTAACCGAAAGAATTTTGTTTTAATTAATTATTTAAATTACTTCTTTTAAAACAGAATAATCATTAAAATATTATATTCAAAATTTTTTAAGTATTGATTTTTATGTTGCAAGTAATTCTCATTATATTACGAATTGAATGATGATAGTCATAGGAATTCGTTAAAATTGATAGTGTTCTTTTTTCAGATTTTTTAGTTGTAATTGACAAAAGAATATATTATAATAAATTGATTTATGCGTTAAAATGACTTGTATGAACATATATTAACAGTACAGTATGTAAATTACAATAATTTCCAAATAGTTAAGAAAAACGTCTTCGTCATCCCTTTATCCTTTGTATGCTCTTTACTTCATATTCTGTATAGCATATTTTTTTTGCTGTATCCATTGACATGTAAAACAAAATAACGTTAGAAAGCAGAATCTAATTAATTAAAAATTGATGAAATATTTGTTTGAATCTCACTGAATCTTCACTTATATAATACTGTATCAATAATTGATGATACTCGATACGTTTTTTACGAATAATCGATATCTTATATTTGACTGAAAAATATCGATACTTAATCACTGCTACCAAAAATTTTTATTTGAATCTCACTGAATCTTCACTTATATAATACTGTATCAATATTTGATGATACTCGATACTTTTTTTACGAATGATCGATATCTTATATTTGACTGAAAAATATCGATACTTAATCACTGCTACCAAAAATTTCGGTGTATAATTTTAAAGAAATAAATAAAAAAATCATCGTTCAAAGAACTAATAATTTACTGTACTAAAAATTATAACAAAAGATTAAAATAAAAATTTATTAAAAAGAAATATTTTATGAAATTGACGATCAAAATGTCTCAGATTTTACTATTTTTTTCAATTTAATAAAAGTTATTTCTAGGAAAATAATTCCTGATTCATTGAAAATTGGACATTTAAAAATACCAGGGCCGCGGAGAAAAATTTTCGATCCCGTGACAAGTCTGTGGTCCGGGCCCCACTTAAAAAAGTGCAACACTTTGGTTTAATAAAATAAACCATATGAAACATTAAACATTTATTTAAAAAAGGCAAACAATAAATTCAAAATTCCATACATTACCAAAAATTTCGGTGTATAATTTTAAAGAAATAAATAAAAAAATCATCGTTCAAAGAACTAATAATTTACTGTACTAAAAATTATAACAAAAGATTAAAATAAAAATTTATTAAAAAGAAATATTTTATGAAATTGACGATCAAAATGTCTCAGATTTTACTATTTTTTTCAATTTAATAAAAGTTATTTCTAGGAAAATAATTACTGATTCATTGAAAATTGGACATTTAAAAATACCAGGGCCGCGGAGAAAAATTTTCGATCCCGTGACAAGTCTGTGGTCCGGGCCCCACTTAAAAAAGTGCAACACTTTGGTTTAATAAAATAAACCATATGAAACATTAAACATTTATTTAAAAAAGGCAAACAATAAATTCAAAATTCCATACATCACATACTATGTTATTTACAGTATAAAAGGTTTATTTTGATACGACTGCTTTAGGTGGTCTGTCGACAGCCTGTGAACTATCGGACACGTTATTTGTCACTTCAGACCCGACGGTGGGGCCCTCTTCGATGCCGGGCCCGTGACAAAAGTCACGGATGTCACCCCTCTCGGCGGCTCTGAAAAATACTATTAGAATTATTGCCATATTATAATTATAAAATATAATTGTGATTATTAAAAATTCTGGTTTTAAATCGTAATTACAATTTCTTCAAAAAAGCTTCTCGAGTAAAAAAAAAATAACTGCATTTTACTGAATTTCCAGAACCAATTTTGAAAGATTTTAAGATTGAAATTTAAAATTAAAATGTAGCATGAAAATGAAATAAGAATGTCGATTGAAACATTTAAACATTAAAAATAACTGCATTTTACAGAACTTCCAGAACCAATTTTGAAAGATTTTAAGATTGAAATATAAAATTAAAATGTAGCATGAAAATGAAATAAGAATGTCGATTGAAACATTTAAACATTATCAACTACTGATAGCGTTTTTTATATGTAATTGAAAAAATTATCTAGCAAATATTACATTTTTCTGATCACTCGATTTTTCAACATTTATTGAATATCGATACTTTATCAATATTATCGAAAGTAAAACGTATCGATATACTACTTTATCGAAAGTATCGATAATGATAAATTATCAAAAAATATCGATATAATTCCGATACAATAAATGGTATTGACAATATCGATACTATCGATAAAGTATCACTAAAAATCGACATAGTATCGTTAAAGCCAATATTATATTGATATTATCGATTGCATTATAAATGTATCGATATTTTATCATAATATCAATAAATATCGAATATCGATATTAATATACGATATATTTCGATCATTCGATATTTTGATATTTACCGAATATCGAAATGAATATACCGAGGACAAAAATATCGAAATATCATTGCATTCTTATCTACTACCCTACTGCCCCTAACGATAAGTCAATCTGCCTATGGTATCGCATTTTTTGTTCGAATTATTTTATAAGTTTATTTCAATTTTAACAAAAAATGTGATACCAAAGGCAGATTCGATGGGGACAGTAGTGTAGTAGATAAGGATGCAATGATATTTCGATATTTTTGTCCTCGTATATTCATTTCTTCTCATACTAGTCGATTATATCGTAGCGATTTTCACCTCATACTAATTATTTTATAACTAGTATGAGGTGTTGTTTGACATTTATAACGCTTAACACTCCTTATGTTTTTTACAACTTCAATCATATTTGCGAAATAAAAAACTGAATCTTTTACTACAAGGATAAGTCTAGATGCAATATTTTAGAAGGATTTGCTTTACATTTTGAAGTTGTGAGTATAAAGTTTCAAATAAAACCATTTGCTCAAACTTTAAAGTACTGTATAAGGTTTTGGGATGAATTCTTATTCAAATTAAGAGAATTATTTACTCCAAATTTCACAAAATAATACAGTGGTGCCTCGCAATTCGATATTTGAGTTTCGCGGGTTGGCGCATGCGAGTACATTCAATTTGAAGTTTTAGAAATATTATTATGCTCTCATCATCTTTCTAAGAGTGCTCTATTACGAAAAATTGCCATCATAAGATTAAAATGGGAATTTGAGATACAGTAGAAAATGCAAAATAATTTAAAAATTTTTTAAACAAGGAGCAAACATTGTATTAAAAAAAAAGTGTATTTGGAAACTGCGCCCAATGTAATTCTGCAAACTGAGTTTTCATTATTCTCCTTTAACTATCTATAAAGTTATAATTACTGTACAGTGGTGCCTCGCAATTCGACATTTGAGTTTCGCGGATTGGCGCATGCACGTGCATGACTCCTTAAAAGATAAAAGCTTGAACTTCAATCATCTGTTTATTCACAAGAAAATTCAAGCTTTTTGAATTGAGATGACTCAAGCCAGCAGCTCTAATTTTTTTATTACATATTTTTTTTCTTCTTTTTAATTAAGAATTTATTTATATTATTGTTCTATTTTCCTCTTAGCTGAAATATTGAACTAACAAGAGAAAACTTGAAAGCTTAAAAGCAAGTCAAAATGCATTAAAACCTTTTGCACATTTCTAAAAACTAAAACATCTCAAATGTTATATAAAATTCAATGAGATTTTCTATATACTCTATATATTCTATTCTATAGACTTCTTTTTGATCCACATATAAAAATCAATTAAATGATCCCATCTCTCCTCTAATATTCTATCACACATCTTCCTTTTAATAGAACCCTTTTAACTTTTTCTCTTGCTGTTCTAAATTTTTTCATTTTTCTGGCAGCTAAATCTATGGTACAATCCGATACAGTGGTGCCTCGCAATTCGACGGTCTCACAATTAGACATTTGAGTTTCGCAGGTTGATACATGCACATGCATGGAATTGTGTGATGACATTTGCTATTTTTCAGTTCTTTTTGGGCTACTTTGGTTTTTGGTCTGGGTTCTTTGTGTTAATTTTCAATTATACATTTTTCAGAAAGTAAAAAATTTGTAATTATTATTATTTTTTGAGTGAAATGTAAGGATGGGTTCAAAAAGAACTCACCAGAGGAATAATTCCGAAAAGAAGAACACTCGATTGAGCAAAGAGACAAAGAAAAAGTTGTAGATAAAGTGCAGAAAAGTAGAACAATTAAAATGTAACTCGAGTATGGCGTTTCTAGGACAACTGCGGCAATGTTTTGCAACATAGAGAGAAGATTATGGGTGCTAGGGTGTCTGCTGGAAGAATTCATTCCAACATCCAAGGGCTAATAAATTATGTATTGTGGATAAAATAGTGTATTTTGAAATTTAGTGTGTTATACAATAGTAACACACATATAATAAAGTAAATAATATAGTGTATCTCTCTCATTCACTAGTTAGGGGAGTGGGATGGGGACCGATAACGAATTAATCTATTTTACTTAGTCTTATATGGGAAATATTGTACTGCAATTCGACAGTTTCTCAATTCGACATTACTTCGGCAATGGATTAGTGTCGAATTGCGAGGCACCACTGTATCCCTTATAAAAATAATAAAAAAAATAGGTCAAATTTTTTAAAATAAATTTTTGTAAAAACATGGAATCTTGCTACATTGAGTTTAATACTTTTGAATAATAGTTAGAATATGAGATGACCTCTTTTTAGATTAAGATAATCTGAACAAGTTTTATTAAATCTGTATAAGATATACTGGTAAATTAGAAATATTTTTTTGATGATTTGAACAGCAAAAATTTTTATCAATGAATTTTATTACTATGGGTATGAAAAATGGAATTTATCAAGACAAGCATTTCTTATAATTAATAATTTTATAAAAAGTATATTTTAATATCATGCTTTATAATTATGTTTCCCTTCATAGAATGCAGTACTATTGTGATAATGTAAATTTTTGCTTTATTATACTAGTACAGACACTGTTTCAAATGAATTATTTAAGGAAAATCTGTAATATATTATGTATCTTCTTGCCCAAGATCGAATAAATAAAACTTTACAAAAATATATTCAAATTATATTCTATATTTGCAAAGTTTCCAGAAATAACTTACCTATTAGAAAAGAAATTAACCTAATGTAACAAACCAGAGGAATATTAATATTGCATCAAATTCTTTTTGAACCAACATTTTGAAATGATTCTTTAATGAGCATACAGAAATTTCTGATTTCAAAAATGTACACATTTCAACAGAAAAAAGCTTACAATATTTTGTTTATATAGATTTTTGCTTTTCCATGCAAGTGCAGTGTTTTCTACATTATTTAAGGGAATGGCAGCATGTTTAGTGTTCTTATTACATTAACTTTATAGAAAGATGACGTAAACAAGCCAAAAGTAATTTTGTTAACTAAGCTAGTTCTTTCATATTATACAAACTATTTTGAATAAAACATATATTGTTTCATTTATTATATTTAATAAAAAATTCAATACTTTATATTAGGTTAATTAGGACAAATTACAGTTAAAAAAAGCATTCTTGATATTTATTATTAATATGAATTAAAATATTAAAATTTCTGATTTCAAAAATGAATTAAAAATTTTTTTTAACCTTGTTAAAAATTTATTAGAAATTTTCTCTATTTGCTCTTGATTCTTTTGATTTTCTTCTTCTTCTACAATTGTATTCCAG
This sequence comes from Olivierus martensii, assembly GCA_000484575.1. Lineage (NCBI taxonomy): Eukaryota > Metazoa > Arthropoda > Arachnida > Scorpiones > Buthidae > Olivierus > Olivierus martensii. The sequence continues at coordinate 50,984 of AYEL01077787.1, forward strand.
CTTTTCCAAGATGTTGACTGACTTGCATTATTCAATTTTGATGAAGTACTATTTAGAAAAAATATTTATTAATATATAGCAATTCAATTAAAAATTAGTTTACTAATTAACTAATTATTTTATAATGCCAATAACTAAGGAAAACAACTATCAAACTAATAATTTTTTTAAATATGTAATCAAAGGAAAAATATTTACTAAAAAATAACTCAATAAATTATAATCAAAATACTATAATATATAAATTTTATGATAAAATCTATAAATTCATAGCTAGTGTTGAGAGAATATTTTTTCTGATTCAAATCAAAAACATTTCCATTAAAATTGATGGTTTAGAATCCATATAGTAAATAATTAAATCAAAGTAACATGGATAGGTCCTAATATCAAAAAATAAACCAAGTCCTTCAAACAAAATTTTTTAATGACAAAAATTAAACTTAAAGAAGTGCTTTCAGATTCATAAGACCTTTTTTTAGCTGTATAGAAAATAGCAGAACATTAATAAAAAAAAGAATGAAGCAATTATGTAAATAAACAATAGAAAATTATCAAAATATTAGAAAATATAAAAACAAAAAAATAATTGTAGACTGAACATCAAAATAAACATAATTTAAAACAAACATGATTCCCTAATGTGGCACACCACATTAATGTGATAAAGATTCAAAGGCAATCAAGTAATTAAAGGCATTTTTTAAAAATTCATATGCCAAAAATAAATACAAATGCCATTTCTTATTTTGTTACATATGATATAATTTGTTAAATATATGTATAAAAACTCTTTAGAATTTTTCAGAAGTTTCTATTTTATTATTGGTATTTCTTATTAATAAAATAAATCAGTATAGTGAAGCAAATTTTCATTCTGAAAATATGGTCCAGAGAAAAAAGTTTGGGAACTACTGGGATATAACAACAAGTATTATTAATGTAATGAATAAGTAAGTGAACTACCAGCAGTCCAATAAGAATGTAAGTTTAAAAATTATTTTCAAAAACATTTTTTAACTGAAGCAAGCTATGTGGATATATGAAAATGTTTTTAAAAGTAAGAAACAAATCATTATAGAGTATTTTGATTTACTTATTATTTCTGAATTTACAAATAAAATGACTTATAATACAATGAAATTAATAAATTACAAGCCCTTATTTATCTATTTATATATTTATTAATTAGGCATTTTCAGGAACTAGCTATGGAGTCCCTATCTCAAATCAAACAAGTATTCTTTATGGTACTACAGATTAAATTCAAACTTCTTGAAAATTAAACTTCTCTAAATGATGTAATTGATCAATAACTTTAATATAATTCCATTTAATTTCTAAGTTCTTAGACTAGGCCTCCTATATTAGTGTAGTGTTTTCTTTGATTTTTTTTTTTTCATTATTCTTAATATTGCTAGATATGTTTATCTTTAAAATAGTATTAGAATAGTAGGGTTTATGTTTCACTTTTTATATATAACAGTAAACAAACTCCTAATGATAAATCTATTGAATCAAATCCATAACTGAGAAGTATATCATTGCTATATACTAACTAGAGAATACCTTAGCTCAGTTTATAGTGTAAAATGTTTAATATAATGGTTCCTAGCCAGGAAGAAGTGGATCAAATTTAGGTAATTTCAATGGATCAGCATCTTACAATGTTTTTCAATTTGTTTGTTATTTTACATAAACTAATCTGATTACTTTTTGGTTGAAGTTTTTTGACAATTTAGTTCATATAACAGAACAGAATCACTTTTGCATTATATTTCATCAATTTATCTGTTTATTTGATAATTAATTATATCAATGGTTACATTCTATACTGTAACAATCAAAAAGTGAAGAATTCTATAATTTTTAGATATTTTATTATATCTGTAAGTAATCAAATTTTACTAGGAGTGTAATAAATATTATACAATAAACAAACTAATATTCATTAAATGCAGATTAAATTACATTTTATAAAGATTTCACCCATTTTAAAATACTGTATTATAATTTACTATTATAAAAAAATTATAAAAATTGAATTTTTCATACTAGAGGGCAAAACTTACTTTAAACCAGCAGTTCTCAACCTTTTGGGTTTCATATATCACTCAAAGAATATCAAAATTTCTCCATATCACCACCATTTATAAAAAATTTCAGAATCAAAATAAAAAATATTTATTTTAGTTTTTTTGATAACCAAAATGTAATCATCATAATAATTTACAAATAAGTTGTTTAATAACTTAACATTTCTAGGTAAGACCTAGCTGCCTTGTGCATGTTGATAAATTGCAATTGTAGCACTTTATTTAGTTGCATGAAGAACAAAAACAATGTTCTTAAATTGTAATTTAACATTGCATGCCACAGACTGAGCACTTGTACTAGTTCCCACTATAGCAAACTCCAACCTAAAGGCCGGTTTGCACTTTGATTAGTGATTAGCGCGAGTGGTTAATGCATGTGATTAGTGATTAGTACTAAACACATTTGGACCATAACTGATTAGTGCGAGTGATTAGTGATTAGCGAAGTAGAGTGATTAGGAGAGCGTTCTATTTTGTTGTTTAGTTCAGTGTTTAGCGCTTTGCAAATGGACGTTATTTGTATGTAGTATCTCTTTTTTTTAATAATGGCAAAGTGGAACGAAGATCAAACCTATAAATTTGTGCAAGAATATTTAAAACATGAATGTCTTTATAATTGTAAAGAACCAAAATACAAAAATAAAGGAGCCCGAACTGCTTCCATTTGCCAACAAGTATAAAATAGAATGCAATTTCCCTTTTGCAGGCAAAGCACATCTCATGAATGTATCAGATTTCTGTATGACGGGTGCGACAAGGTTTAATAATTCATTAAACGACTCTTCAGTCATCCTGAGTGCATAGTAATATTCCATAGGATCCTCATCAGCCAATTCTTTAAGGAGTTGGTGGCTGGCACCATGAATGGATCTTCTACTTATCCATTTTCGTTCCCATAGCTTTTTCGGTCTTGCAAGTTCTGATTCCACGCATTCTTCGATTTCTGACACCACTGTGTTTAATATTTCTTTCATTACTTCCTGCATTTGCAAACGCGATTGTTTGTCCATTTTTACAGTTGTTGCTTGTTCGATGTCCAACAGTTAACTGATTTACTAAACTAATCGAAACAGCTAAACAGTATTGGACACTACTCGCACTACACGTATGCACTAATCACTCACAATAATCACTAATCAATAATCACCTGTACTTGCACTAATCAAAGTGCAAACAAGCCATTACCTATAAGGGCAATGTAAAAACAATTGCACTGACAATTGTGCAGTATGGCACTAAAATGGCATATGACCTAGAGTAGTGGTGGGCAATTATTTTCTGCCACGGGCCAGAAAAACAATCTTCAGGATGAAGCAGGCTGTATAAAAATTGAAAAGTACCTAAGAGTGAATTTAACCTTACAGCACCGTAATTATGTAATGAAATTATTAATGATAATATTAGGTAATCATTAATAATTAATAAAAACTACTTTGAATTAAGATGATTACTCACATTCAGGCAAGACTGATTCTTGCACAAACATATTCCTTTCACTATCCTACTGGATAAGAATAATTGTTGCGCCAATTTATCTGTACATGTTCTTGTCTATCTCACTATCATGTGTAGCCACTTTTGTGATACTTACACAAAGAATATATTCATGTATTAATATTATTTTTAAAATATACTTTTCTTGTGTTATTTTCTTAGTTTTTGTTTATATGCAAAGAGTTCAAAAGAATCAAAAAAAAGTATTTTTTTTTTTCATTAGAAATATTAGAAAATAATTTGTCCTACGAATTAATAAATTCAGATAATTTTCTTTATAGAAAATGTATTTTATCAAACTGATTGATTGCTAATAACCTATTACAGGGTTGCCCAACCAATTGATCTCGACAAGCTTTTGACCATCTTCCGATCAACTCGCTTGTGAAACTTCCACTTTACAAAATGTTGTAAAGGTGGTCTGTGTTCATGTTGAAACAAGAAAAATGAGGTTATCCCTAAATATTTTGGTTCTTTGTGTCTTTTATCATTTATTAAGTAATAGCATATCAGATCAATTGGTAGAATATAATAATATATCAAAAACAATAAATGAAGATTATTTCAATGAGTAAGCAAAAGTTTTTGTTAACAAATGCATTTACAGATTCACATGTTTTTTTCTTTCTTTATTATATTACTCAGGTCCGGAAAATAGTATATCATTGTTCGGCACTAAAAGAGTTAAATTTATTAAAAAATAAACTTCTTCAATTATTTAAATGTTTTTCTTTTTTAACCATAATTATGAGCATAGAAAAGAAAATTAAAACTTATCATTTTTACGATGAATGGGAACATGATTTCTTTTTTCCATGGTTAATGGCAAATGATCTAAAGCTGTAAACATTCTGCAACTAATCAGAGTAAAGAAGAAAAACTAAGTACTAAGCAGAAATAAAACCTTTATTTCACAAAGGAACGTTTTCAACCATTCTCCACTGGTCTTCGTCAGCTAATGTCAACCCCTATACAGAGAGCTGGGAGATCTCTCCAGGTTTGTTTACATAGGTCAGAGAACACATATGGTTGGTGACACGAGCTAAATTATTGCCTTGCACAAGACAGAGTATCTGTTCTAGTGCATACATCCAAAACATTACATTAAACAAATTACTTGTCGAAACGTAAAAAATAATAAAAACGTAATAAAAATGACAATAAAGAAAAATCATAATAATAATAATAATAATATGCAAAAACAAATGCATAAACCCGAAAAATTAAAACCTTTAAGCTTGTTTACATAGGTCAGAAAACACAGATGGTCGGTGACACAAGTTAAATTATTGCCCTGTCCAAGACATAGTATCTGTTCTAGTTACTTACATCCAAAAAGTTACATTAAACAAATTATTTGTCTGAAACGTAAAAAATAATAATAAAAACGTGATAAAAATTATGATAAAAAAATAAAAATAAAAAAATAATAATAATAATCACAATATGTAAAAACAAAGGCAGAAGCCTGAAAAATTAAAATCTTTAAGCTTGTTTACATAGGTCAGAGAACACAGATGGTCAGGGACACAAGTTAAAATTATTGCCCAGCATAAGACAGAGTATCTGTTCTAGTCACTTACATCCAAAAATGTTACATTAAACAAATTATTTGTCAAAAACACAGATGGTCGGTGACACAAGTTAAATTATTGCCCTGCCATGCCAGAGTATCTGTTCTAGTCACTTACATCCAAAAATGTTACATTAAACAAATTATTTGTCCAAAACGAAAAGTTGGCCAGAAAAAAAATTTCTCCTGTACAACAACATGTGCTAACCACAGTCCACTGTCCAAAGCCATGCATCAGAGATCGTAACAGAGTCATTATGGTTAATAATGTGCCAAACTGGCTCCATCCGAAATAAAAAGGGACTCTGCGACAAGCCCCATAACACCTTTTTTATAGTTTTGGATGACATTAGCCCCTGGCCAGTCTAAACACAGGTCATGCTCAAAAACTCTTGTCCTAAGCGCTATGTTGGTTTTGCCTTTCTTATGTCCTGCTGATGCTCTGTAATCCTAGTGCACAGATTTCGTCTAGTTCAACCAATGTACATGTCTTCCCTGTTTAGAGTGTTATTTTTAACCGGTATCTGGCAAACACCAGACCTCAAACTGGGATGAATAGGTGGTTTGTTGTTCCGCAGGCACTGGAAGATTGTGTTGGCCCTTTTAAAAGTGATTCTCCTTTCACCAATCCTCTTCAACAATCTACAGTTCTTTCTCACAGGAGTACAATATGGCAGGGCCGAGAAACACCCTGTCTTTTCCAGTTGCGCACCACTGCTCGGCTGTGAAGCTTGTTTTCTTTTTTCCGCATGCAGCACATGCAGAAGGTTTCCAGCCCTGAAACCGTGTTCAAGGCTTGCCTTAAAATAATCTTTATTTCATATTCATTAGCCTCTCTTGTCGAACAATGGGTCAACGCTCTCCTAAAGAGAGCTCAGAAGGCTGCCAGCTTGTCATGCTAATAGTGTATCATTATTACTTTCTAATAATCAATAATTCAATCACAAGATTATCTCAAATTTTCAGAAACATCAGACAAATTATGGCATTAGTTCAACTTGAGTCAATTTTCATTCTTTTACATCAATGGTTCATACTGACCCCCAGGGTCCTTGTGACTGCTGAGAGGGTCTGTGGCAAATTAAAATTAATTTGGGGGTGCATGGACAATGTCAGGGGGTCCACAAAAGATTTAACATAAAGTAAAATAATTGTGATCCATTTTCATTATTATGAAAGTTAAAATAAATAGCAATAAATAAATTGGTAGCCATTTTTACGTCCTGAGTAAAATATAAGTATAGATAGGTACATAAAATACAAGTAATGACAAGTATTGCATAGTGGGAGTCAGGCCAACCGCAGCCATCTATATATCTATGAAGGTTTAAACTGGAATGGAATCTCACCATTACATGCAATAACTTGTCTAAAATATGGCACTATAAAAGAGATGTGCATCTGATCAACAATTTAATTCTGTTTTGTGCGTGATGTGAAGTGCATGCAACAAATTTTCCTAGTTTTGAACAAAAAGCAGTATCATTTTTTTTGTATTGTTATGAAGATAGCATATGTTACATAAGTATTTTAGAATATAATTGATATCTTCTTGTATATTAAATTTATTTAAGCAAAGTTATACTTTTGTTAAAGTAAATTTATATAATAGTTTTATTATATAATATTTATCAATATTATATTTTGTTATTTATTAATTTATTTGATAATAATTGAATTATTTATTTTTCAAGAAAAATAAATAATTAAATTAGTAAAAAATGCATACCTATACAATATGTGACATTTATTTAAAATTTTATCCTTATATTTTAAATAATTAATTGATGTGAGTGTTACTTTGTGACAATCCATTTTCAAAATAAAACAAAATATTAATAAATAGTGGTTTTTGCAAAGAAATAATTTGTTTTATTTTCTTATACTTTATCTGTAAAAAGACACAAATTCAAGATATAAGTGAGCCGAAGAAAAAATGCAGACAATATAGTGTTGAATATTTAAAATATGGCTTTATTCCGTTACCAGGAAATAGTACTTTGCCTATGTGTCTTCTATGCAATAAAACTTTATCAAACGAATCAATGAAACCTTCTAAGCTTAAGAAATTTTTGACAAAAGTCCATAGTGACAAAAAGATAAAGATTTAACTTTTTTTAAAACAGTCAAAGAAAAATATTTGAAAACACTGTCATTGCAACAACTCTTAGCGACAATATCTGAGCAAGATGACAATGGACTGCGTGCTTCTTATAATATATCTTTACTGATTGCCAAGTCCAGAAAGCCACACCCATTGGTGAAGAACTTATTCTACCAGCTGTAAGTGAGATAATATGCACCATGCTGCATAAACCAGCTTCTGATATTATAAGAATTCCACTGAGTAATAATACAGTACAAAGAAGACTGACGAAATGGCACAATGCATAGAAAATTCTCATATAATATATAACTAAGAAAACTAGTTATTTTTTTACACAATCTATAGGAAACCAAATATAGGTAGTCCTTGATTTAAAATTGATTCAGTTTCCAACTCTAGCTTCATAAGTTGGAACAATCATAATTTATGTCTTAAATACCCAAAATTTACGGATTCCTATTTACTAATATTTACTAAGTCACTATCCATTATCTTAGTCAACATAAAGAACACAAAATTACAAGAACAAGACCTTACTATATATCAGGCCATTAGATCAGGGATTCAAACCCATGAAATTTCAAAAACGGTACCATATTTCGCCTCTGTTTCTTTTATGAACTTTAACCTATAGATTGTCTCTTTCATTTGGTACTACTTTTGCAAGCTTTAAAATCATTGGAATTATATCCATAGTAATGTATCTGAAAGATTTTATATCCACCATGTACTGACATCACATTTTTGAGCAAGAAAAACAATTGAATTTTCTGTTTCTAAACTGTATGATCATTTGCAAGTGGATAGAATATCTAATGATGTCAAGAAAGATTAAATGGGGTTCATGGCAAAGATTAAGTGGGATGAACCCCATTTAATCTTTGCCATTATCCAACAGTGCTAAATTAATCATTGAGAAAATGATTGGAAGGAGAGAAATCAATGTCAATTTGATCATGATTTTCCATTTGAATAGCAAAGAAGTTCCCAGTGGAATCAGCATATGGAATCAAATAATTAAGATTCAAGACAAATCTTTGAATTCAATTGGAATTTATTTAGAAAAATATATTTTCTCATGGTTAATTATATATTGCAGCATCATCAGCAAGTGCTTCAGATAATTTATAATTTGTTTTTTCCAGTTATCTTGAAAATTCTGTAATTAATTTTTATAAAGAAATATGTTCTTAATTAATAATACAAACTTTGTTAATAATAAAGAAATTTTGCTTAATAATTACATTAAATTTTGAAATCATTAAATTATAAAATCATTCATCGATCACTGCCATTCTTTTATTGCATAGTTGGCTGGCATAGTTACAGTGGGTTTACTAGAAAATTATAAATATAATAATTCAAAAATTGTTAATCCTTTTTTGAGTAGAAAATGATTTTTTTCTGTGGTTATCTGTTTATTTTGCCAAATTTATTAGTTTACTGATTGTATAGTTCCCTTTTCTCACAAAAGATATCAACTTTAATGTACGTCAATAGTGCAGGTAGAAGAAATATATTTTTCTTCTCTTCACATGATATGCAAAGTTCAAATAATGACATTTACTTTCAATCACAATTTCTCATGAAACCCTGATACAGTGAAACCTCTGTATCTGTTGTTTCAATTAACCACAGTTCAAAAGAATTAAACATAAAATTCAGAAATGCAATAAACATTCATAATTTAAGTTCAATTCATCTCATCAAATAGACATTATATTATCATTATAACAAAAATAAAGAAAAAAGCTGAGTACAGTACAATAAATATTTGAGAAAGAAAAACCACATTCACATTACTTTTATTATTAGTTATTGTTGTTAATATCTTATTTTACCTAATTTATAAATAAATTTTATCATAGGTATGTAAACCATGTACAGTTCATTCCAAAAAGATAGTCATCTAAGCGGAAGATGTTTGGCTTCCTTACAATACTTACAAACCATAAATATTAAAATTAATATTTTATATTTGGGTCATAGTTTAAGAAAAAAATATTAATAATTTTACGCTAGAGTATAAAACTTTTACTGAATAATTTGTGAGATTTAATCTGTTCAAAAAAAAATTTAAATAAAAAATTAAATCCTCTAAATAATTAATATAAATTCTTCTAAAATTAGAATTTGTTGACGTGATGTTGATACATTACTTTATTAATTAAGTGTCACCTTCAAACGTTAACAAGGTTTTTAATTAAATCTAAATTAATTCATTATTTTTATGTCTTATTAAATTTAACACGTTTATGACAGTCGAAGCAGTTTTTCTGTAGAAAAATCAAGTAAATAGCTCGACATCAAGGCAAACTAGAATAAAGATTAATAATGTATGAGTAGAAATAAATGGTGTTTGGGTAGATTTACAAGCATTAAACAATAACGAGAGTTATAATGGTTTATACATGAATGTTTTGTCTACATATTCATAATTAATCTAAGAACAGAAATCCATTTACAGTGTTATTTTTTTTATGAATTTTTAAAATTCGCTAAACAATTTTCCTAGAAAATAAAGTTCAAAGTTTGTAATTTGAATAGTTACAGTAAGTAATTGGCTTAGAAATAAATACTCGACCGATTGGCCTTTTGAATTTTTAATATATTGGGCCAGAGGTGTTTTGATATAAGTGATGAGAATTAGGGTCAGTAGTACAAGTTGGAAAATTTGACTCCCAAAACTGTACAGAGAGAAAAGTATATTCATCTTTGGTGTTCATTAAAACTGGTTAAAGAATTGACCTTTTAAGTTGTGCTTCGTTAAGAACAGGAAGTGTCGCACTTCTTTATTACGGAATTACGAATTGTCCACTATAATAAAGTTTCGTAACCGTTTTAATAAAGAAAAATATAATGCTCAATGTTCGGATTGTTTACTGTTATGGTATGGCGCAATATATAAAGGTGTAATAGGTGACGAAACAAACAGATGCCAGTAACGTCGGAGAAGTTATTTTCTGTATTTGGAATGCTGACAAAATATCTCTTCCTTTACGTCGACCTAATTTAGTGAATTATAAGAGCGAATGGTCGCTGTCCTTTTGCTTGTTTTCGTGATTTATAAGTTGTTTCGTTACAGATGAATTTCCTGTTTTGGCAAAAAATGTCATCTACATATATATATAAAAAAAAATTAAGTTCTCTTTCTGAAAATCATTCGATTTTTACCAGTTAGATATCGATCTATATTATTTATTATTCATTCCAATTCGATATCTAAAAATAAATTATAAGTACTACAGAAAAACTAAACATAAAGTACTTAAAGCAATTTTGTTTTTTATAACTTGTATCTATAATTTTGAAACTTATCGTTATAATAACGTAATCTTATCAGATCTGAACTCGTAATTTTTATTTTTTGTGCATTTTTATTTCGAATTAAAAGTTATATAAAGAGTTAAACGTGGTTTCAGACTATAGTATCTGTACAGTTTTAAATAGCATTTAAAGGTGAGAAAGTAACGCGAAAAGACAGATTAGATGACTCGAATTAATGCGATTGTTTGTCTTGATATGCTGTCCAACTTCTTTTTAATTTTGGATTAGATTTCTAAATTCAGATTTGGCAGTTCCGATTCAACAAGAAAGTACAATACGGATATTCTAACCAATTTGAAAGAGAATTTTAGTCAGAAAAACAATAGATATATCAACAAAGCGTTAGAATTTGACGAATAGAACCGTTCTTACTAAAGCTTTTTATAGAAAAAAATATTTAGAACCTAATCTGTTAACTCGAACACGCTAATTGAAAAATTATCTCGCTAATCGTGTTTTTTCGTATCGATATTACGATATTAATCGATACTTAAATCTCCAATAAAATAAAAAAAAAGCTATTTAAAACAAATAGCGCTTATGCAATAAACAAGCATATTAATATGATTACAAACAATACTGTTAAAAGCTAAATTTCGATTTATTAAAAAAATGATTTTGAAGGAAAATTGTTTTAATTAAACACAGTCGACAACCTTGACCTGATTATTAGAGAAAATAATAAATTATACGTTTAAATATTTATTATATTGAACTGGATTTTACGTATGATAAAAATGCTATTTCGTGATATAACAGTTCAATTGTCATTAGATAATTCTTTGTTAAAAAATACTTTTTATACCGAACGACGAATTGTTCTTTAGGCATCTGAGTTATATCTGATTTAGTTATCATACGATCGATTAACTTAAAGCGCTGTCTCGTTTCGGTTTGTTCGCAGCTAAACAACAATCGTATATCAATCTTAGTTTACGTAAAAACGGTCTGGGAAAGTTAAGGAATAGGAATACGTATACACGCGTATGTATGCAGTATATAAGTAAGCAAAATAATCGATATTTCAAGCGGTATTCAATTGGGTATGTTTCAAGTTCGTGATGGATGCAGACGGCAAGTTTCTTCGGCGCCGCTGCCACCTGGCGACGATTCATGTATCTCTCTAGACTCCCCTTGTCTTTATATGGATAGAGAGGGCTTAGCATTCGAATTAAAAATACCACGTAGAACGATTAACACAATGGTATTAGTATTAAGATACCAGAAAAAGAACCATTGTGATGTAACTTAGATCTACGTAACATTTTAAAACTTTCTCTCTTCCTGGTTTAGTTTTCTCTTCAAATAAGGTAGCGAGTTATTACGATATATATATATATATTATTATTATTCTCGAGAGAATTTTAAAGCGAAAAGTGAAGAACAGAATAAATAATATAAGAATGTTTATCCCGAACCTGTATAAAAAAGAAAAAAAAGATATTTAGAGAAAGTCTATTCGCTCGTTAAGTCATTAGAAAATCCAAACAGCGTGTGTGATCGTAGATTTACAAGACAACCTCTTTGTTTACCGATAACACTTAAAAAATATCGCTATCAAGGACAGCAATTCTTTAGAACTTAAGTCAGTCATTGTCTAACGCCTGTTTTTTATTTTTATTTATTTATTTATTTATTTTAGTAAATACTGTCTATTAGATGATTCCTAAAAATAGATTGCTCTTAAAATAATTGCGATGCCATTAAAAATATTATAATAAAGTATTTATTCGATATATTTATAATAAAACCGAAAGTACTTTTATCAAAATCTTAGATAAAGAATATGGGTGGTAAATGCGTTTAAACGAGATCATTGTAAGACGAAAGTGGCGCTCCCTTCTGTTAAGAATCGGCAACTCCAACTGAACTCTAGTTGGTCGCTCAACTGAACTCTGGTTGGTCGCTCAGGTGAACTCGTGGCGGTGAGTGGCGTCCCGTGTACTGCTCGTTATTCGTGTCTTGTCTGTTGTTCTGTCCGATGTGGTGACAATACCCTGTGCGAATGCCGACCGGCAGATCGAACGTGATCATTCTTTTACTGGTTTGCGCTATGTGTATATAACGTACAGTATATCTTACTTTTTTTCACATACACACAACTCTGTTGTTAGAATTAATTCTTCGGAAGACAATCAGTGAAATTTTTAAAAGTGTTTTTGTTCCTGTGATTTCTATTCGTTACCGGCTCGTCCTTGCAAGGAGAAAACTTGCTAAGGTAAGTATGCATAATGACTCTTAACTATTGCCTACCACCGATAATTATTTTATTTCTCTTCTGCAAGTTTAATTCAAAAGACTATAATTATTTTAGTGTTTTAATTAATATTGTTTTATTTTTATAAAATACAGGACAGTAAGTGTTATTTATCTTTATTATTGTAAAACTTGTATTTACACAGTAATCATTAGCGCTTAGTATCAAAATTTCTCACTAAACTAGAATTGATATTTGTGCTGAAAGTTGTTTATATATCACTCGAGTGACTTCGGAACTTCTCTAATATTTCGGAAATTTATTGCAAATCTAAGTAACGAGACAAATTTCTAACTAAATTCTCCACGTTCCCGTTTTATGTGTTTAAAAACAGTACATGATTTACGGGATATCGCTTATCAGCGTTTCGTGATGTCTAAAACGAGACCGATATCTCTCTCTCTCTTTTTTTTTCTTTTGTCATGATAAATAGCGAGTTGACTCGCTAACTGGTGTGACTCAAATTCTTATTATAATCCATCTAACAGAGAAGTTTGTCACAGAATTGGTGACGCGTGTTAAAAAGTATCCCAGGGAGAAACGCAATATAACTTTTAAAGAAACGCAATATGTACAAAATTTAATAGTAGATTTTTTTGTGTGAAGATTTATAAGATTAGTTTCATTGAGGGGTTTGGGAAGGAAACCATTCAACTCTTTTTTTTTTCTTCTTTTTTAGACCAGATATTGTACTTTTCCTGTTTTCTCTCTTTCGGAACCGCAATAGAGCATAGAAGGGAAGCCAGGAAGTGAATACAATGCGACACCTGCTTCCTGTATTCATGTAGACGTATTCTCTCATAAGGTTTCCGAAACGGGACGATCATTAATTAGATAAAAAGCGATTTAGAAAACATTTAAGTGCTGTAACCTGTAAGGGAAATTTTTAGCATCCTAATAAAATTTCGGTTACGCACGCAAAACTCCGAGCGCAACTTCATAAAAGTATATTAATTAAAACAATAGGTGTAATCGTTTAATAGAAAACTTTTAAATGAGTTCTTATGTAGGACATGATCAATATTTCCATCAAATGTAGTTATAAGCAATGCAAAGAAAAAAAAGAGAGTTATCTCGTATAAACCAGTTTCGATATGCTCGGAAGAATATTTAATTAAACGGTTCAATGTTAGGTCTCGCTGTTGACATCACAGAACTGATTTCTATTAGCTCTCAGGGCTCAAAACAACGAAATTGAAAAACCAGCGAGGAAGAATGAATTAAAAACATAAGCATACTAGTTAAATTAATAAAATTTTATGCCGTCCCTAATCGGAATAAATTATCTCGTCAGATAATTCAAATCTTATTTTCCTGCTTAGGTTCCTCTAACGATAAGGCACGTACGAGGTCTGTAGATAAACTGTCTTCATTAATTTATTCACAGTTTAAACAGAATTAACTCTGTCAAGATATTCTTAATTTGCAAATAGAGTATTAGAAACAAACATGACTTCGTCACCCGACATCTGCTAACGAGTTAAATATGACGTAAATCGCCCCGTTCATTATATCAGCCATTTTTCAAACCTGTTATACCTGTTTCCGGTCTTTACGTTTACTTTCATCCCCGTATAGAGTAGACCTTTATTGCTACGTCATTTAAAAAAAGTGTTTTGTTTTCTGAGATGGGAAAAAAATTAAAGAGTGGATTACGTAACGACTGCTACTTTTCGTCAATACAGTTAATCTAATTTAACGTGGACTTGGTCTACAAAATAATAAGTCACGGTATACTGTATGCGTTATGATAGAAGAACGTATTTTCCGTAACATGAAACAGCTCTTGCGTTTCGAATTGCAAACTATGATCTCTTACAACGTTAAACTATGAATAATACTCGAAATATTAAAATGTAGATGACTTTATATAAATATTTATATTTCGTGTATCAGTCGAGAGGTCTGAAATAAAAATAAATCACTATTAATACGGTTTGCACTTCGATGCGTTTAATCTGACGTTTTTCTAATTTTGGTTTAGCAAATATTGTGTTGCTAGCAATGCTGAACGGATTAAGACAAATAAATTGAACTGTAAGGTTTCTAAATTGAACAAAACATACTGACACGATTATAATTTCTACGGAAGCGTTTGCTGAAGTTGAAAGTCAGCACGTCCAGCGCCAACTGTGCCACTCGGTTCACTAAATATAGCGAAGGATAGAACGTAGTGTCATTGGCGCTCAAGGCTAAAAAAGAAGAATATAAAACACCCTCAGATACGACTGGTTCATTATCAAGAGCATGAGTGTATATATTTATTTATATCTCCAGATATTATTTTGGAATTATACGAAATTGCTTGGTTTAAGTTAAAAAAAGAAAAACAACAAACATCTCGTATAGGAATAGATAACTAGTGTATAAATGACGATATACAAGATACAATATCGGCATAATTCACAATGTTTTAACCATAAAAGAAGTGTTTTCTAGTTCTAACAGTCAGAAAAGTGTCGAATAATCATTAACCAAACTCGCAGAGAATTCCTGTTGAGTTGTTTCTTTAAAAATAACATCAGACCAGATTTAGTTCAGTACACCACGTGTTCCGGAGAGTTTCTCTTTGTTGCTGACCGGTTACCATGGCAAGACGAGGAAATGATGTCTATTTGTGGAGAGTATTTTTTAACTGTTCTGCACGCAACGTGAGTACAGATACCCAGTTATTTTGCATCAACGAAATTTTAGTCGAGAAACGCCCCTTTGTTTTTTTCTTTATCAACATTTCCCATTAAGGTGATCTCGGTCGAACGCGAGAGTATCGAATGGCATTAGTTTCGAAAACATTATTATTTTTCTCTCTTTTATCTGAGATTTAATCAATTTGACCTTGGTGATGACGATTGCGAAGATGATGATCTATGTTATATACCCTAGAGCGAGCCTATTTCCCACGTGGAGCGTGTGAAAGGAAATGCTATAAGGGTGCAGGTAGTTTGATTTCTCTTTTTAATGTTCAGAAAGCGAAAGTGATAAAGAAAATAACTGCAGCTGAAAGTCTACAGTTTATGTTTCGTTATCGGTCAACTAATAAATATAAAACATTTATTAATAACAAATAATCACTAACTCTTAATTAAGTTAAAATCCGTATCGATTAACTGTATACGTGCTATTTTTATCTCTCATACGAGAAGCAAATTTGCCACATTTTTATGAAGTGTTAGTTAACAACCCCGTTAAAACGGTTGACGACTTCACTTCAATGTTGGCAAAAGTTGGAGATTAGCGAACTGTAACAGGCGGAAACAAATGCAATGGGACTGGTTTGTTACATATATTGTGCATTGAGTCATGATGATGTAAAATAATCGCATGGATAAATATATGTATATATAAAGTAGAATTTCATACAATAGACATAATTATCTATTGAATTATTTAAATTTCTAGTTTTAACAAAAAATATTCTATTGAAAGAATAGTCCAGTTTCCACAATTTTATCATGATTTATGTTCTTAAAAGGCCTCGGGTGTTGATTGTGACGCCCTGAGGGTTGAGATCTCGGTTTCCTGTCCCTTATCAGAGGTCATATGGTTGCTTTGCCCATGACCGATTATATATTCTCAGCACGTTTCATTGACAAGTGTCTTATCTTCATCGTGAGGAAGAGTATAAAGCTGTGAGAACATCTTGTGAAATTATTAGGCTTATAGCTGACGAATATGAACAAAATTTAGTCGATATTCGGATTATAATAAGTAAAATTTGTACAAAATAAAATATTATTATATCTGTATGTCGATGCATATTGTCCGCAGACCTAAATAAATATTAAGGTTCACTGGAGGAAGTAAGTGTCAATACAGACATCCACTGTCCCAATTCGCTTCATTTAAGATTAGGTCAGATATGTAAGAAAGATGTCGCCTATTATGAACACATACAGATGAAATGTCGCCAGATATCCAGGTTAAATAGACTCACAAAAGATTTCTATCGTTGGGGTCGGTGTCATGTGATGGTCTAACGGTTTTGTCGGTCATATAGGAGTGACACGAACTCTTCTATTCAAATGAATTTTTCAAGAGGAATTACTCCAAAGAATCGAATGGGGTAACGGCACGATCTCTTAATGATATCTGAGTCACCAATTAGATAAAAGAAGAAATTCCGAATTCAGATAAAGTGATCTCGTGAAGAGAGGTCATGTGTGACGTCATTTCGTCACGCAATTCCCTCAATTTGGAGGGAGGAGGGCCCCTTGGCCACCATTTGGTCATGACCTTAACGATCTTACACTACGAATTTTCCAACTACTATCGGTTTTAAAGAGAAGTATGACATGTTATCTGTTCACAAAACAAATTAAAACTAGAAAATTAAAAATATTTTATTTTATGCATGCCTAAATTGACGAAATGTATTGGCCCCTTTAATTTTTATTTTAATATCAAATTTTTAAATAAGAAGAAAAAAAATCTCTTAATATTGTATTTTCGTGTAAAAAATTTATTTGCCAAATTTATATTGATTTTAGTTAAAAATTACTGCAATAAAAATTTTATACTGCAGTATATCAATCAGAGATTACCAATGCAATATTCTTAACATTTTTACAATAGAATTGTAAAAATGTTAAGAATATTGACTTTTATATTTTCTAATATGTGAACATCATCATCTTGTATATTTTCTAATGAATTAGTTTGGATTTTTTTTTTAAATACATAAATAGTGTAGTTTACAGTGCAATAAACCAATGATTTTAGTACAATATAAAAAAAAAAAAAAATTGCAGTCTTCCTTATAGATCGGTATCGAATGGTTACAAGCTATGCAATAAAAGTAAATTCGAATTCTGAACTATGAATCATATGCCTATAATATTTTTACTATGATTATTAAATTTAGAAATAATATTTTTAATAGTAATCTGTTTTTAACATTGTTTTTATTTGAATTAGAATAAAGCTATTATAGCCCATTGTATGTTTATTACTTCTGCAAGAGTAAGTTTGTGATGCAAAAGTTATTTTTTTTTTTAACCGGAACATATTTTTCTTTAAAAGTAAAGTTTTATATTTTTAGCAATCGAAAAATTTGTTATAAAATAGTATTCATGATAAATCTCTGTTTTAATCAAATGTCAAATAAATGCCCTCTCTTGCAGAAATACATGTTACGACATGTTTTGTAAATTTGTGTAGAAACATATTCAAAATTTAATTGTAATTCAGTTATATAACAATAATTACTTAATATTATAGCATAATAATCACAAAATATTAATAGTTTAGATTATTTTTTTTACAAGAAAAGCAAGCGCACATTTAAATAAGAGATATTTAAAAACTAAGTTCTTCTTATTCCTACTAACTGTATACTAGTTTTTTAATACGTATACAATACAGTATATTGTATGATTGTTATTTGAAACTTCGATCCGTCAAAAAAAATCTAAGTTTTTCTGAAATAATTATAATGTACACCGTACGTAAACGTAAATGAAACATTGATATAAAAAATTTGATAAGTTAGCTTCTAAAGAGGAAAAATAAAGAAATAAAAAAGTACTATATATATTTTATTTTATATCAGTAATTAAAAATGCAAGAAAAATCAGGTATAGCACTGTAATATAATAATATACAGTATAATTAATGAATTATATGTTCTCTAGTGAGCTTGCAAACATCTTTAATCCTAACTCAAAAATTTTGCGCTCATTCATATGTCAACAATTCAATTATATTATAGATATATCGAATATCGAAAATAGCATTATGAAACATCAATATATGAGAGTTTTTTTTATAAATTTATTGTATATTTTACGAAAAATAGTATGAGAAAAGAAAGATTAATTATATCAAGTTTAATATTAGAGTTAATAGCAAACCACGTTAGGGATGAAAGTATAAGCTAGGTTTAGAGAACTTACCAAATAATTATTTTTTAAGCTAATTTTATAGTCTTAGGGACCCATATGAACATGGCCCATAGAGTGACACTTATTGAGACAGTACACTACTTCGCAACATGTATGCTTTGCTTATCTCTTAATATTTCTTAACGAGAAAGAATTAAATTATATAAAAAATAATATAACTTAAGAGTCAATCACTTTTTTTTATTAATTATTAATAAATCAATTTAATTTTTCAAACAAGCTTAATATATCAATACAGATTTAATTAAATTTAGACTATAACTACTTATCATAGTACGGTAAATATAAATTTATTGTAATTTTTTTAATCGTCTTTTAATTTGAAAATTTTAAGATTTAAATAACATTATAAATAATAATATTTTGTCTCATGTAAATGCCATTTAATAAACAATACAACACTGTTAAGAAGAAAAATAATCCACAAAACGGGTATCAAAAGTACGTTTATTAATTATATGATTTTACTTTTAAGAAATATTAAAAAAGTTATTCTATAGGTATGAAAAATTTGACATTCGATCTCAGTGTAGCAGTTTGTGTACGCATGAAATGTTTACATTGCTATAATACTGTACTGTGGTGCGACCTGTTTTTTTTTTCCTCTCTTATGTTCTTGCTGCTGCTCTTTTATTGCATGGAGTACATTGACACGGCCACCGGGCTTCCTCTTTCGAACAGTCTCTCTTACCTGAATAATTGCCAGTAACAGATTGCCATTTGTTGATAGATTGTAATCTTGTTTTCCTCTATCGAATTACAGTTCCTTATCGATTATTCGAATTAGTATTTTTTAGAAAAATAATTGATATAAGATAGACTTAAATTTTGTTTTATGCTAATATATAGTACTGTACTGTATTGTATATGCGAGCTTAGATTTAAGAAATACAAAATGTTTGTTTGTTTATTCACTAACAACATTTTGGTTTTCACAGATCATAGCTTATAATTAGAACGAATTAATCACAGCTGTAAAGAAACTTTTTAAGGTTTATGATTCAGGAAAAGTTTACTAAAATAATAAGATTTTGATGACTCAGGCTTTAGACAGAAAAGGGAAACTCAAGGTCAACTAGCGTGTTTCCCTTCAAGAAATTTCTGTTTTAATGTTTTAACACTTCACTTTTCTAGTTACAGTGTTTAGTTTATTAAATAAACTTTAAAGTTACTTTCTTCCTTTGAATATATATAATAATAAAAAAACGAATTTTGTAACTAATTACGTTTTGTATAAATTATAACGAATGATTAAATTTTTAAAACAGAAAACAGCAAACTCATGTTTTTTTTAATGCTTAAAATATTCGTAGGTATCTTAAAAACTGAAAGTCGTCGTGTAGAATTGAATTAATAAATGCAATATCGTTTTAGCTAATGATAATGTAAGAAATTATGTATGCAATACATTTATATTTTCAGTAAAAGTAATTGCAGAATTCAGTTATGAATTTTTAAACGTCATAAATCATAGCAACTGTTTCTAATTTTCAATACATATATGCAAATTCATAAGAAAAGAATACAAATGTAGATAAATACCGAAATAAAATTTTTAAATTAAATTATAATAATTGGTCTGTAAGATTTTCAGTGCATTTCTATAATGAGATTGCTTTAAAAAAATCATATTTATCAAAACAAAATTTATATTATAAAGGTTTTTTGTTTTCTATATGTTTAAAGATATGTAATTGTTAATTTGAATAGAATAAATTAATCTTTTTAAAGAATCTTTTGAAAAATAGTTAAAAGTATACATTAATATTCAAATCACGAATGTCATGCTAAAATATTGCTTCTCTTATTATGTAATTTTCTATTACAAATGAATCTAATCTTATTCCCATGCAATTATGATTTACTACCAGTTTTAAATTTATTAGAGTCATTATTCTGTATAATATGTTGTAATTTGAACTTGATTTTATTATAAATCTATTTTCATCTGGTTTTTTATTATATCAGATAAATGACTTGCTCATTGCCCTTATTGGTTTGCAGTATTTTTTGCTTTATTGCTTTTACATTTTCATTCTTTACTAAACTTACTTCAAGAGAAATCAAAGATATTTCTATTGAAATGAGTTTCTATTCTTATCCAATGCAATATGATAAGTTCTCAACAATCGATCGATGAAATTAATGCAGCATATTATTTGACGGCATTAAACTGTTATATTAAAATAGAAAAGTTAATTTTTATAATTCAAAAGATCGAAAATTTTGCTGATTTTTTATTCTAAATTTGATTAAAATCAACGTAAAATAATTATATTCCAATGTTTTTTTTTATAACATGCAAATATATTTTATAAAAGTACTGTGATAAAAAAACTGAATTTACTATAAGATCATTTTATTATAGTTAACTAAAAATAATGAGTAAAGATTAATTACTTTTGTATTGTGTTATTGTTCTGTAAATGTAGTAAGTAACCTATATTTGCAAATCCTACTAGAAAATACTAGTTCAGGAATTTTATAAAATAGTAGGGGACTGACTTGCGCGTGATCATTACGATCATTACAAAAAATTACAGAAAATGTTCATTAAAATAATTTTTTATGCATAATTGGCCGAGTAGACCGAGCAGATTTAGAGTTTTTGATATTAGAAAGTTGTAATTTTTTCATTTTACCCTAAATTGTGTAAAATGAGAAATTGTATGGTAAGAAGCTTTTACAAAATAAGTACAGTGGTCCCAGGTTATAACGCGAGTTTGTGGGATGGTGATCCGACCTGCGTTATAAGATTCTAAATTAGAGAATAAGAGAAAACTGTCCAATTTATCCAAGAAGGTTCGTAGTTTTTCCTTTTTCTGCAATCCATCCTCGGGATCCATCCATATAATGCATCACATAATCGACGTCCTGGATGGACGTCGATTATGTGATGTATTATATTTTTCTCAGAATTTCAAACGAATGGGGAACAAGAAAAGACCCGCGGTATAAACGAGAGCATTATATGCGGGAAGCACTGTAGTTAATAGAAAAATATATTTAAATAATAAATAGATACACATATTGTTGAAACAGAAAAAGTAATGCTTCACTGCCAAACATTTTGTATAATACTGTACTATATACAGTATAGCTTGCCTCAAATTTCGAGTTTTATCAGATTTAATTCATCCCTATAATAATCTAAGGAAAATAAATATTTGTATTGACAATAATTACTAATATTAACTAACATAGTTAATTATAAACTTTCAAATATTTTTTCGTAATTGGTTTAGATAAAAAAGTTCCAGATGCGAAATTATATTTTCAAACGAAAATGTTGCAATAACGAAATGTTAAAGAAAATACAGATAAAGCTTTTTACCTGTCATAGTTATTGTTATAACTATTAAAAAAAGTGTAATATCATTCGTGTGAGCATAAATATTGACTTAAATTTCAAATTATAATCATTTTGTAACTGGTTCTCGTAAGAACTTCAGGAATAAACATCATACTATTTTTGCCAAATAATATATAAAAGATTATTTTTTATATTAAAAAAAAAATTGTTAGGCAAATTAAATGTACCTGCAATAATTATGATATTAGATTTCAATACACAGTATTTGTATTCTGATATTATCTTGTACGGTATTATAAAAACTAATTTCAATATTTTTTATTAAATTTATCACGTGTTATGAAAAATTTATTTATAGTAAACTATTTCCATTGAAACATTTCCCCAAGGATTAATTTTATATCGGAAAATTCCAATTTCATTTTATAGCATTTATAAACGTCATTCATTAAAAATGATCCAAAAATTTTGCAGATGTAATTATTCAAAATTAATACGATATTTGTTTTCAGTTAAAACAAGTTTATATAAGTTCTCTATTAATATTTTAAGTATGATAAATGTTAAAAATTATAAAATGTATAATTATAAAAGAGTATACTGTAAAATTATATAATATAAAATATCGAAGTAAAAAAAAAAAAAAAAAGAGTGAATTATGTATTCTTATAAAGAAAAATTAAATTATTGAAAAAAAAAAAAAAAACTAGAGTGAATTATGTATTCTTATAAAGAAAAATTAAATTATTGTTTATAGTACATTCATTTTTTGTATGTAAATGAGGCATTACGGAATCAACAAATATGACTGTAAAATTCCCTTCAATTATGTATAGATTTAATTATAGGCTATGCTATAGTCATTTTAATTACATATTAGTTAAAAAGCAGAAACAATTTTTTCATGTAACTATGAATTAACATATCACAATGCAAAATTAATAATGTTTTCTATTCCAGTTATTATAAAAATGACTATAATTTTATATCAGAACACTAATAAAGAGAATAATGCATAGACCTTATCAATTAATTTTATGTCCTAGAGTGTTCTAAGAATCAAAATATGGTAGTTTATTCAGTACTTTTTTAAAATTAATCATATAAACGTTTTAATAAGAAGACATTATTTTATTGCCATTATTTTTTTAATTAAAAAATGTAAAGGTGATATATTTACTACTCAAAAACGTTCTTTGGTATACATTAAAATGTTTCGATTGAGCACATTCAGATCTTTATTGTTTGTTTTTGCAAAGTAATATGCGCTAACAAACAATAAAAAAAAAGCAATATAAATTTGCTTCAAGAAAAATATTCGAATTATTTTATCTTGCTACTTACTAATATTTGTAAAACCATTTTTTACCGAGCTCCGATATTATAATTTAATTATATAATTTTTAAATTTATATAAAAGTTTTGTTAAAATTATATTATTCCTATTTAGTAGTTTTATAAATACATTAATATTAATAAAATTCAAAAAAATTAATAATAATAACCGATAATATTTATAAATCATAATCGAAACTTAAAAATAGCTGCTATTAATACAATATTCGTAATCTTATTGAAATCAACGATAGAGCTAATTAATAATAAATTTAAATAAATAATTGATGCAGTTTCCATTTATAACCGTAAACTGAAACATATAATAATAATTACATTTAACAGTTATTATTATGCAGCAGGTTTTTTTTCCAAAATTATATTACCATAAAGATATTTCACTACTGGATTCACTCCTCAAAAAAGTTCTATTTCTGATCAGTATATAATATTGACTAGAAGAAGATCAATGGAAATAACTTTCATGTCGATAAAATAGTTTATAATGGCCGAAAAAGTATGGAAAATTGATCAAAACGAACTTCAGTTCGATATGATATCACGCCCAGTATTAGTAGTGCCAAAACACGGTCATGTCTTTTATATCATTCCAAATTTAGTTATCCAAAGAAAAAATAAAATTAAAATATAAATATATATATATTTGTATATATATATATAA
>AYEL01077791.1:0-44512 GCA_000484575.1 Olivierus martensii
TTTTAATATAAAAAATAAACTTATTTGATTGATTTTTATTATTTTCTGACTGGCCTAACATAAATTAAGGGGAAAAAATTATTTATTCAACAACTATTCAGTTCAAAGACCACAGAACATTCATAAACCGCAGAATATTCTAAATACCTAAACAAAATTTTCCATTTAATATACTCACTAAAAAACAGTACTATAAATTTATTAAATTAATATTAAAATAATGACAGTAAAAGGTTAATAAATTTAATTAATAGTGAATAATCTGCAATAATTTTTTATACATATGAACGAGTTTTAAATGGCTATAAATCACGTAAAAAATAATTTTGTATATATTCTTAACTTTTGAACTTATATCAAGTCTAAGTGGGACTAAAATAATATTCCATGCATATATAACTATAAACATGTGTGACAAGCGAGATAAATGTGTATTTTTTTTTATTTTAATGTTAAATCTTAGATAAATTTACAACCGCTAATGACCTTACTTCGACTCCATATTGTCGCAACGTTCTGCCAACTGGCAATATAATGTTGACGTGTGTTACGAATTCTTATACCGTGATCGATATAATGGAATGCAAAGTTTGACGTCAGTTTTACGGAAAAGTCATTATGGAAGTGTACACAATTTTGCATATTTTTAAAGTTCTTCGATATTTAAAACAGAAAATTTCATGAACTTCCATCGGTTAACACTTCTTAAAATGTTTTGAGATAGAACTTTAGAATATACGTTTCAGGCTTATGAAGCCAGTTATAAATTCTAAAATAATATGAAAAATATTTGAAAATTTTTGGAGGGAAAAAAGAATTAATGCTTTTGAGCCTAGAATAGTTCATTGTTCGCTAGTTAAACTTTAACAACAAATTTTTGGAATAAATCCAGCGCAATCTTCCATCTTGGCAGTTGATGGTTTGAAAAGAGCAATTGCCTTCTAAGTTAAAGCCTGTCATAAATTTATTAAAAACTTAGTCATAGTTAATTTAACTTAGTGATAATATCGATATTTTCTAATGATAATTTATCAGCATTGACCATTAGAAAATAATACTCTTATAAACAGTTTTAAAAACCATAAAATGTCAAACAGATTTATGGTTTATCTATTATGGCACCTTTAAAAGTCATTCATCATCATTAACAATGGTTCAAGTTCATTATCAATTTTCAGTTGTAGAGAATTGTTTAGAATTTTTATAATTTTAAAATCATGTTGTTTAGTTAGTAATATTTTTTTTTTTTTTTACATTTTTATAAATTAGTAGTCATGCTTTCTTTGAAAAATATAAATATTCAAAGTAAAATCAAAGTCAATAGGAAAAGTGAAATAAATATTAAGGAATTTTATATAGGATATTCGACTTTTCCTAATAGTAAAATATTTGGAATTTTTTGAGATTATTAAATCGCAAAATATGTCAACGAAATAATTTTATCGCTATCTTTATAAAGGATTTTAAACTTCCTTTAAAAATCCACTTACAAAAAAAGAATGGTTAAAAAATAAATTTTCGTGGGAATGTTTATATTATAAATATTATAAATAATGATAATTATATTTAATAATTTTTATGGAAGAATTTGTTTCCACTTACCTGCGGACAATCTTTGATATAGTGTCCCTTCTTGAAACATAAATGGCATAAATAATTAGGGGGTGGTTTTTTTAAAGGTTTTCGTTCGAATCCTAAGTTCAAATCCGAAAAAAGATCTGATAAATCGTTAATGTTACTAGGTCCTATTTGACCATTATAACTTCCGTTAGTGTATCCAGTATAATTGGGAGACTGTTGCATCGTGTTATAAACTGGAGGCATACCATATTTAGACTGAAAAAAAAAAATTATAAATATATTATTTTATACAAACATATACACATTTTGTTTTAATTAAATAGAACTTTAACCTTTATAAAATTTCTAACGTATCAATTAAACGAAACAGAACAAGATTTGATAACATTTATTTACCAGCTTTCTTGACTAGAAAATTATAAATATATATATATATATATATATATAAAGTGTTAACGATTTTATTTGTGAACGAATTTTAACATTTATACAGTTAAGTTTTGTAATTCCGAAGGAATTACTAGAACTGTAACATAATCCTACCCAACAGCGACTGGACTAATAGTGTACCAAGAAGGTGACCTTGTCAATGCGCAAAAATATTTTAAACAATTCAAATTTTACGATCTTTGAAGTTAATATCTCTTTATTTAAAAAGAAAATAAGATAAACTGTTAATCTTTGAAGATTTTTTTTAAATAATATTTTAAATAATTAATTTTTTAATTGATTAAAAGTGGCTTGACACACTTAATTTATCATTATAGGGACGACAAAATGGGGATGGTTTATGTAATTTTAAACCATCCCCACTACTTTTTTAAGGTAAAAAAGAACGAATTTTATACAAAAAAATAATAATAATAATTCTTAAATATTTTTTTTTGCAATTGGTTACGAAGTTTTCGGTGTATGAAATATTTTATTGATACATTTTTATGATAAGCGGTTGTTTTTATTATAATATATTCTGTGGTTTATAAAGCCGGAATTTAATAACAATATTAATGATTCAGTGATCGTATTTCGGTCGAATACTATTTTTTTTTTTGTTTTTGACAGGTGTGGAATTTATAATATTATCATTTAAAGTAACGATAGTTTTACTCACTTGATCGTTGGACGGAGGTTGATCTGTTAGAGTCAAATATACCCAGTTCAGTAATTGGGCCGGCTGGTAGAGCGAAGAACTAGCATCGATGGACGATAGAGAAGTCATTGCTCTACCATTTGGGGCTGTAACCGCCACTTCAGGCGGACTTCTCCATCTGTCCAACTTAATCCCTATGCGAGCCTTGCAGCTCCCAAGATTCCCTATACTTAAGAGGTGGGCCAATCCGAAACTGTTTTAAGAATGTGAGGTATCATATTACACCAAGGGCGCCACACTAGAGGGAGCTAAAGTGGTACAAAATAACATATGAAACACTCGACTTTTGTCTACGGTATTACAGAAGAACCATTCACTTCAAAAATGCATCGAACTTGATGTTTCAATAAGCGTTTTGTTAAAATTTTTCGCTGCGTTAGAAATGACGTCAATTGTTTCAAAATTAATATTATATATTTTTTCTATCAATAATATAAATCATGAAAAAACATACCCATATTGATAACTATCGATAAACAAATTTAATTAATAATTTTATTTTATTTTTACATATATTTTTTATGTCGAAACATCTGTAGGAGCTAAGCTTACGCACAAACTTCTATCGTTTGTTTACATTTATGCAATAAACAGATCTCTGATTTTTATCATGTTGACGGCTAGTAAACATGGAGGTAAATATAAAAATTATAAATTCGTTTATTAATAAATAATTTTTTAAACATAATTTCGATATGATCGAAACGCATTTTAGGTCCTTTTTGAATTACTGTTTCAACGTAAACACCATTTTAAAAAATTCTAATAATAATAAATTTATTTTTTTCTGTAAGAAACCATTAACAAGTTGTGATATATTTCAACTATCATTAAATATTTCTACTTAATCACCATCAAAGATATTTATTACATATCTAAGAATTTATTTTTTAAAAGTGGTTTTATAAATTATATCCAATTAGTTTTCCAAATGCCTTAATGTAGTTCGTTTTTATCTACTTGCCTTGATTTACTGCATCCAGATAAAGATCTCCCAACATATTAAACTCTTGACTATTTTCTAAATCACTTCATGTGCTTCGTAATAATGTTCTCTTATTTACAAAGTATCCATGTTTGCTTGTTTTCGCTTGAAAAATTCGGTTTGTAAATCTTTAAACGATTAAAAATTGTTACAAATTTCGACTAGATTAGAATTTTATCAGTAAAACAATTTATATAATATATTCAGAACCGTATTTGCATTTTTGGGGACCCTAGGACGAGCAAGGCTTTGGGGCCTCTAAAAATTCAAATTAGCTATGTCTAATTTTAAAGATTCCTTGTAAGTTATAAGGAACTTTTAAAATTTTACTTTCTATTTAGCACTTTAATAAAAACCCATTTTTTTCTTATTAAAAGTTTATAAAAGTTGAAAACTGATTGATAGTTTTGGGGCCCCTAGAATCGCGGCCTAGTCGGCCTATAGGTAAATCCGGCCCTGAATATATTTTCAGATAACTGGCGAAAAGAAACTTGGCTTCTGTGATGCAAAAAATTAAAAAAGAATGCCGTAAGAAAACTAAATGCTATCCTGTAACGTAGCATGATTTGTAATGCTTTTATTTGACACTCGTGAAAAGTAATTAACTTGTTTGGAAAAAAAAAATTCCGAGAAAAATGTACGCAGAATTCAAGATGCCATCAACAACTTCTCTAAAATTTGGGGAACGTCTTGTTAAAGCAGCTTTATTAAAGCGATGACAGAACGCTTTAAGTGATTTCCGCTTTACCAGAAGATAGTTTATTGTTGGAGACAGCCAACGTTTCGTTTTCCACATTTGTTTTAAAAATAGAATGCACCTTTTTTTCGTTTTATTAAACAAAATTTCATTCGTTATGCATATTCGAATACCGTAATTCCATTCATAAATAAATCCCAACTT
Organism: Olivierus martensii; assembly: GCA_000484575.1. NCBI lineage: Eukaryota > Metazoa > Arthropoda > Arachnida > Scorpiones > Buthidae > Olivierus > Olivierus martensii. The sequence goes on from AYEL01077791.1 coordinate 4,618, forward strand.
CCTACCAACCAGCAAATAAACAGATCACTAAAATCTCCATTAAAAATAATTTATTAATTTATTTATAATTTTAATGCTGATGTGCAGTTACCATCTTCATCTTTTCTAATACTGTAACATAGTTTTATATGGTAAAATAATCATTAAGTTGATTAATCATATTTAAAAAGAATCAGAAATAATAATTAATTAATGTTATTTATTCTCCAGCTTTCATTTTATTAATTATCACTAATTAATTAACCTTTTAATTAAATTTATTATAATTTAAATTTTAAGTTGTAAGCACAATATTTTTTTTAACAAACAATAGATGTTTTTATTATAATTTTAATGATAATATCAAATATAACGTCTGGTTATAATATACAAAAAAAATAATTGCAATTATTATTTTGTGAATTATACATTCTAGTAAACTTTTAAAATCTCAAACTGTATTAAAAATATTTAATCAAATATTTATTTAAAGATAGTCCAAGATATTCGCATAATAAGATATTAATAAAATAATAACTTTCATCATTTTATTATGGTTTTTTTTTAGCAGCAAGATTGATAATTCTATTAAAGAATTCTTGCATAGAATCAGATGGAAACTAAATGTTACCTTATGGTATTCCTATAGTGAAATCTAGTATTTTGATTTTTATCTGCATATTTTTAAATTGCTGCATATCGCTTTCAATATAAAATACCATCGAGGTCAACTGTAGACATTCTTACTTTCATATTTATATTCTTTTCATTTTATCCTGATATATGTTTCTGTATATATTATATATACAGAAACATATTTCGAGTTGCTGTATTTTTCATCTTATGAATTTCTTTTGATGATAAAAAATATCCTAACAATATTCTTTGTATAGTTCTTTAATACTCAATGAAAATACATTGCGTTAATGATGCAAATTAACTCAGAAGATTCACCCAATGAACAGTTTATTGCTGATTTAACAATAAAACGATTTTATGCTGATGCTACAACGATCATTATTTTGTGTTTATTCTTCATATATATGATATCATTAATTTAATTCAGATTAAGTAACAATATAAGTCTGTATATCTATTCTTCATTGAATTTTTACATTTTTTTTTTCAAGAATTATTGCAAAAAACTTGATATAAAATTTCTTTAACAGTAAGTAATTTGATGATTAATTGTAATAGTTAAAAATACTGCAAAATTAGCCAAACAACTGCCATTTAAATAATTTGGAATTACGGTAATTTTAAATTTTAACTTATTTAATTTGAATGATCTAATATTGCTTACAGAGAGAAATAAAAAGAAAAACACTAAAATTATAACATATTTAGACAACTCCGGATAAATACGGGCAAAGTTTACGAGAATCGATAGGCTATTGTTTCTATGTGAATTTGTTTTCTTAATATTCTTGAATGCATTTAATATTTAAAAAGTAAGAAAAAATATTATTACGGTATCTTAGTTTAGTAAATAATGTTTTTAATGTTTTATCTAATATTATTATTTATCAGAAAGCTAATTTACAGCAATAACCAAAATATAGAGTTTAACAAAGATCAAAGCGGTATCGATATTAATTTTATAACGAATAAATAAATATTGTAACGAAAAATGTAAATTTGGACGTTCAAACTGTTGATTTCAACTCCAACATTATATAATTTCTATGTTTAAGATCTAAATTTTAATGATTGAATGATACTGAAAACAAGAACTTATCTTAATAAAAATAATTTAACGTAATCGTGTTTTCTTTGTCATATAGTATCCCATTAATTTACAATTTATACTCACTGGAACTTGATAAAATAATAGTTACTTAAGCCACTTATATACCTTATTTAATCTATGATAACACAGAATTCTATAAAATGACAAAAATATCGCTATAATATTCCTATAATTACAGTCCATAGATAAATAGAGTAGAATATTCCTTTGCGCCACAAGATGCTGGGAAATCGGCCATATTATATCCTGTTAGATAAGAAGTTATCATTGCCTTCGTAGGCTTTCTGGTTATTTTTAAGTCTATGCCATGTTATAGTGCAGTAAACTGTTTTAATCAAACAGAAAAGGGTCATAGATTCTTTCCTTTGCCGCAAGATAAAAGAAATGAAAGATGAAGTGGTTATAAGATATTGGAAGGAAAACTTTTCCAAATACGATCTTCGTTTGCCAGATAAGTAACTGCTGTATTTATAAATTAGAAAAGAAATATAATATTATGATTTACTTTTCATAAAGTTACCCGTAATTATCGATCGGCAGGAGGATATAAAATGGCGACTGAATGCGGTACTTCAATCTCTCTAGGGGCTCTCTACCTATAATGAGGTTATACAGAGTTGTACGTTCTTCATATAATCTATGTGGTTCTTGTAATGCAGATATATCGTGTTATACAAACCTCATATTATCTGTGTATCTTTCCTCATATTATAACACGGATTCACATAATGCGATACGTATCCCAGTGTTATTATGGTCAATTGTATTAAATTAATTTTGACGATTATAGAATTAAATTAACTTGAATTTAAGTAAAAGAGAAGTTTTACATAATTAATATATATATATATATTAATTATGAAATTTGAAATTTCTCTTTAATTTATGAAATTTCAATCAATGTCAACATACAAACAGTAATTAAAATCATTAGGTTGTAATCTCAGAAAGTATTAAAGCATAAAATGATATAATTTTTATATCTTGAGCAAAAAAGCTAATTATTTAAATAAAATCTAGTACTTTGGGATGTTTTAAATATACAGTTTATTCAATTTTGTTACAAGTCTAACTTATGTTAGTTCCTCTGGGCGATTCTGATCAACAATCAATTGATGATGTCATTTCAGAATTTCTATTTTTGAACAAACAGTTCTGGAAAGTACTACATTAATTTTATAATATAACAATATTTTGGAGTGATTTTCGCCATTTGTTCAACTGAGTTTGATTATATGATAACCTAATCTTATTATACAGTTAAGTCCTTATTTAATAGTCAATGTAAGATCCCTGTAATCATTAGGAGGAAATCTGAGAAATTTTAACGTCCGCCATTTTTAAATGGATGAAACTGTAATATTGATTAATCTTATAAATAATGATCTGACCAGTCTACGGAATTTCATAAAAATCAATCAAAAAGCTTAAAAATTATTAGGAAAAGTCAGAAGTTTGAATGTAAACCATTTTTAAAATTGATACATCTTCAAAATCAACTTCTATGGCTTGAATATTTTTCTGAATTTCATAAAAATCCATTAGTAAAGTTTCTCAGAAGTTTGAATGTCCCCCTTTTTTTAATGGTTATTACTATAGAATTTGAAGAATGTAGTATCGAGGTCATCTTTAATGGCAAAACATGTCTACAAAATTTCATGAAAATCTACTAATTAGTTCGAAAGTTATTATTGAGGGACATTTGACAGATCAACATAACGGTAATTATGTGAGCTTCAATTTCTTTCAGAAAGTAGATTAAAAATTAAAATTTATGCAAAACTATTTTCGTTTCTTTATCCTATTCTAAAATTTGACTGCTGTTGAACATGGCATTTTTATGGAATTAATTATATTTGTTTAACTATTTTCGTTAGAAGTTTATGCGAATTTAATTAAGAAAATATTCCTCAAACTTTTTATAGATAAATATTACCTACTCTAAATTCATTTTTTAGCTAATAAATACATTTATTTAAATGTTCTGTTTAAATATTTATTCGTGTTACATGTTGCTTTTAAATCTTTTTACATATTTAATGCACAGAGACAAGAAAAGATTTTATTGTTTTTAAATTTAGAAGAGATATTACTCTAATTAGTATCTAATATACAAAACAGGCTTTATTTAAAAAGCATCACTAAAATTCATTTTCAAAAACAGTAATTCTAGATATTTATTACTTCCTCGAACTTAACGACAAATAACTTTTTTTTTTGGCATGTAACAAGTAACAAGCATCCTCTATTCATCTTAAGGAAGAGGTTATTTGTCACTAGAATACTCATAATTTTATTTATTAATTTTTGCATGTAACAAGTAACAAGCATCCCCTATTCATCTTAAGGAAGAGGTTATTTGTCACTAGAATACTCATAATTTTATTTATTAAATACTTTATGATTACATGAAATTTGATAAATAATAATAATTTTAATTAATTCAACATTAATTGATTATATTAATTCAAAAGATTTTGAAATATTTCCATTCTTATCGGTGAATCAATTGTTGTTTCCAATATTATAAGATAAACTAATTCTTAAAAATTCGTTATAATAATCGTGATAAAATCCAATTATAAGGAAGGACTCATGATAAAAATGCAGTTACATGAAACTAGAATGTTAAACATATTGTAGAATTTAATATGTGATATGTCATAATTGCATACATTTTAAAAATAAATGTATAATCAAAAATGGAGATAAATGAGAAAATAGCTTGAAATAATGTGATATGTTTAATTTTGTATGGGGTAAATTCTAAAATGACTTCAGTTTCATTAAAAATTTGCCATAAGATTATCGCACTGAAATTATAAATCAAGAAGTTTAAGAAAGCGTTTCTATTATGATTATTTAAAAATAAGATAATAAATAACCTTAAAAATAATATAAAGAAGTTTTAATGACAAATATTTAGTAATTTAAACCATGCTTTTAAACAGAAAATGTGATTGAAAGTTAATTTTAATACATCAATAAAATTAAACAGGTTCGGTTAATGTGCACATGTTCGGATAACGAACACCTCACAGAACAAACTGTGGGACCCGCAGACTGACGGAATGACAAGTCAGCCCGATGGCTGCGTGGTAAAGCTGGGACTTAACATTCTGAAGGATCCGGGGACCCACTCCTCCAATTTTTCAGGAGGGATATGGGCCCTGCCAGTTGAAACCCATTCTTCAATCTTCCGGTTGACCCTATCATGGTTGTTAGTCAGCCTGTGATGATGGCGGCTCTATGGATGTAAGTGGCCGCCGCCAGATAAAAATATTCCATGACGATATTTCGGCTTAACTAACTTAAGCTCAGACTGACGGAATGACAAGTCAGCCCGATGGCTGCGTGGTAAAGCTGTGACTTAACATTCTGAAGGATCCGGGGACCCACTCCTCCAATTTTTCAGGAGGGATATTGGCCCTGCCAGTTGAAACCCATTCTTCAATCTTCCGGTTGACCCTATCATGGTTGTTAGTCAGCCTGTGATGATGGCGGCTCTATGGATGTAAGTGGCCGCCGCCAGATAAAAATATTCCATGACGATATTTCGGCTTAACTAACTTAAGGAATGATAGGCTTAGGCCTTGCGCGTTGGTGGACTTATGCGTAAGGATGAAAGAACAGCATTTTTTCCAGATTAAAATGAACTCGGAGACAACGTAAAACAAATCAGAGATTTATTATAGAAGGTAAGAGAGAGATTTTACAATGTTTTGGTGTTAGAATGGCACCCATACCAAGTTGAGGTCAATAGGCTTGGGGAGATCTACCACGATAATGCTATTAATCACTTCCGAAAAATCCTGAAGGAGAGAGAAAAGCAACATGACAATGCTATTAATCCACTTCCAAAAAATCCTGAAGGAGAGAGAAAAGCAATGATATTGGACAGATTCTTTATCGGAAAAAAAACGGGTAAGTGTACCAAATATGGCCATGTTCCTAATACGGTAATTTTAGCTAAAATTCAAATTATTGTTAAAAGCTGCAACCTCTATTCGTAGTTGTCACCATAGACGATCTGTCCTCGCTGGAGAAGGAGTTATACACGTATTTGCCTGACATAAAACTACGAAAATACAGTTTTTGCTGTCACCATAGACGATCTGTCCCCGCTGGAGAAGGAGTTATACACGTATTTGCCTGACATAAAACTACGAAAATACAGTTTTTGTGGAGATTGTTAAATGTGCAAGGTAATGTTAGAAATTCATTACTCAAGGTGCAGTGATTGTTTACAATTAGCTGCTCCACGGATTGTAAAACACTTAACAATTGTGGGTGAAGTGAATCTCTAGTTATTGTTAACCTACATGTTAAGGTTATCTTTGTGAACTATATATTTATAAATTTTTTCGAAACATATATCTTTCGTGAAGCGATGCACTGGCCATATTAGGATCAGGGTGTTCCTAATATGGTCACTTGCAAAGGTTTTGAAAACATGATACCTCTTGTGATTCAAGAGTCATTTAAGTTAAATGAAACTACATTCAAGATGGCAACATGATGAAGTAATATAATATGTATTTTGCTCATTTTAATTTTGCCCATAACTTAGTTAAAATTTTAAAATACTGTTAACGTGGCCATATTTGGTACATTTATCTTAGATGAAAATGCAAACTATGTATGTATATATTGTTATTACATATAAATAAACGTATGCAAAATTTATTTAAGTGTGAGTCAAAATTATGACAAAAATTAATCTAATCATAGTTATCGGTAGGTAAATGTTTACAACGTCTATTTTTCGCATATTTTGGAGAACGAAAGGAGAATTATAAAGCAAAAAAAGTTTTTCATGTATAGAAGTAAATATAATTTTTTATTTATGTTTTTTGGGGTCTCCGGAACGAATTAATCAAATTCCCATAAAAACTTATGGTAAATCGATGATCGGTTAACGAACAATTCGGCTAACGAACATTGTCTTGGAACGGATTATGTTCGTTAACCGATCACCCACTGATTATTAAAATTAACTTTCAGTCAATTCAGCACGCACCATACGAATATCAAGTAAAAATAATCAAATTTTTCATATTTTGGGAAAAATTTTGGTATAAAAATTGTTCTTCTTTTTATGAATTAAAAAAAATCAATCTTTTAAACGGTTTTTAAAGTAGAAGAATTTCAAATGAAGTGGATATCTATTGAAATTTATTGTACTTAAACATGAATTTATAATTATTTGATGATAAAAATTAATTTATATCATTTATTTAAATAATATAACTAATAAATATGTAAATTATTCATCTTTAAAAAATATTTACGGTATATTTTTATTATTCCTTATGAAATTTCGGATTCTCAGCAGATTCACTATATTAGCATGAATGTATGTCCTTTATTACAATTTATTTTTTTTATCTTGCTCCTATTAAATTAATTTTTAATATGAAGTCTTTTAACATTTTTAAAATCTCACAGTATATGCTGTAGGTAAACAATACTGAACTTTCGGTTGAAAAGAAAATTGCCTGTTCGCAAGATTTTGCCATCAAAACTAAGAGAAATCCACTATGGCCAATCTTCTTCTTCTCCACCGATTAATATGAAGGTTTTAGCTGTAGCTTTTTCCTCCGATTACGACACTGGTACGAATATGGTGCGAGGCTGGCATACCTGCCAGGAGGTCCGGTGTCCGTATGGGGTCCCATCGCAGAACCTAGTGACCAGGGGCGGATTGGCCATAAGGGCGTTCTGGCAAATGCCAGAAGAGGGCCGGTACCGTCGTAACAATATGGGCAGCTGAAGGCAGCTGGACACCGGCAGCTGACCAACCGATTTTTTATGTCACACACCGCACTTTCAATGACTGCGTTCAGCAGACTATTGTGAAACAGTTGAGATATTTTCTGCTGAACGCGTCTTCAAGGTAGCGCTACTATCGAACTCGTTGAGTGAGTGACGTCACGTTTGGTAGAGGATTTCATTTGTTCGTTAACCGATCACTCACTGTATCTTACCAGCTGTACTCAAAAAACTTATTCCTCTATAATTCATGCATTCACCTTTCTCATTCTTTTCCTTGTAAAAGAGAACAATCACATTCTTAAACTATTCTCTCAGAACTGTATCATTCATTCAGCACAACTTATAAGTGTCAGATTCATTCCATAACAGAATTCCCAGTAAACTTCAACATCTTAGTCATGATCTTATCCATATCACAGCTTTTACTACATCTAAAAAAAAAAGGGCAAATTGCACAAAATCTCTTCTAGACTGATTTGTTCTCCTATTTCACATTCATTCATTGTGTTCATCCTAATGCTTATCTATTTCATTTTCATTAATTTCATCAATAGGATTGAAAAACTCTCATATTCAATAATGATAAGCTCTGCCAAAGCAATCTTATTATTTATCAACCATTTCAAATCCATCCTGTAGTATCCTCTCTTTTACTTTTCACTTCACACCTGTTTCTTCGTATTTCTTCTTTAAACCTTCCTTATTATTTTGTTTTCTTCAAAATCATTTTGCAGCTTCACATCTGTCTTTTCCATTAGCCAAGTATATTCTTTCTTATATCTCTTAAACTCTTCTGCCCTTACATTTTCAGTGAACCTTCCCAAATATGCTCTGTTCTTTTCTACCACAGCAAAACAACTATCTCTTGATTCCATCATACTTCTGTCTTCTTACTTTGCTTTTGTTAACTACAAAAGCAAAGTAACTTCTTTCAATGTTCATTACACATTCTTTAAAGTGTATGCACTTATCCTCCACATTGCATATGCTTTTCTTCACTGATCTAGTCATTTATATATTTTCCTCTTTTATGCAGATCTTTTTACTTTTACTTGCAACTGCACTTCATCATCTCTATATTCATCCATTCTATAGATTCCTCAAAATTCCCAAATAGTGATTTGAGCCAATCTCTCTATTTCATATCACTCACATCTATGATTTTCTTCACAGTTTCATCTCATTCATAACCAATTCAATCATAATTCTCTGTCTTCTTTACTGCTTTCCTAAGAATTAATTAATTGAATAAGGAAAACCTAAATATTTTAAGAAGAATAAATTTTCAAAAAGTCCAGATTCTTGGATGATCTGAATTTCTGACATCCAGATTTTTGGACTTTTACTGTAATGGAAAGTAGGCAATAGATAGATTTTTTTAAAACTGCTTATTTAAAAAATCTGTCATAATCTGTGCAAAATTTGAGCAGATTTCATTATTTGGGATATTGTGTTAATGGCATGTAGATGTCAATAGTTGTTAATATCCTCTAATTATGTAATATATACTATACTAGAATCTTACCCCAATAACTGAACATACATGCACAGGTAATTAAATTTGTATGTATAGATATATATATATATAAGACATCTCTAATAACATATCACCAAGTGGTCATTAAGCCTAATCAAAATTTAACCTAAGCATATTATGGCTAAATAAGATAACATAAGCTATAATCATTAAGCAATATAAAATTAGAGAAAAATTAAAAAAATCTTTAAAACTTTTTAATATGAATTCTGAAGTTCAATAGATTAACGAAATAATATACAGCACTACAGCACAATACTCGATATCCACCATTAACTTAGTAACAACTTCTGTGAACTGAACAGTCTCATTGGGTCATGTGTCATTATGATCCAATGAGACTGCTCAGTTATCAAATGGCTAGGTAACATAGTAAACTATCACATGATTATTGTAACCAATGAGATCGCTGAAAGGAACAGACACAAGGTTTTTATTATATAGATACCTAAAATATATACCGTATATACTTGTGTATAAGCTGAGGTTTTTTCTCAAAAAAAAAATTTCTGAAGTTGGGGGGGTCGGCTTATACATGGATCAAAAAAATCAACTTTTTTTTTGACTGGAGAAATTGAAGTAATAAGCAAAGCCATAACTTACTGAGCATCTCCTGAAGATAGGAAGGAAATTTTGCAATAATTCATTTAATACGATACCAGATAAAATTTAATCTTATCCTGTTGTGATCGAGCACTTCGTGCTGCCGACTCCAACCTGCGTCTATATACCATAATTAGATAGGCGACGCTGCGCTGCCCGATACAACGTGATGCGAAAACTCGACAATCAATCAAGAATCTTACCTAGGATTCGTATTTGAGTGAAAAAATATATTTATTTTTCATAATTATTAATTAAGAATGTTTTAATTCATTTGCTAGTAATCGATAAATACATTGATGATTTATTTAGATTAAAAAGTAATTAAAATAATGTTTAAAATTATGGAAAAGTAATAATTATTTAAAATCTGTAATGAAAAATAACTTTAGTTTATTAAAAAAGTTCATCGTAAGCAAAATCAAAACTTCGAAATTGCATGCTTAACATCTAGAAATCATGTTGCACACATCATCCTAATGATGTATGACATCATCGTTTGGGTAAGCCACTCATTTTAAAATATGATCAAAGTGATCTTATTAAATGATGTAGTTGTTGTTTAACATTGTATGTTGTGTTTATTAATTTTGTAGTTTGTTTTATTAAATTTGTTTTTTTATTTTAAAAATAAAACTACAGATTTCAGATAGACCTAATGACACTGATATTAATTTATTTTTTTCTTCATTTTTATGAAGAAAAAAATTTTGAACTTCATTCTAATCTATTGAACTTCAGATTTCATATTAAAAAGTTTTAAAGATTTTTTAAATTTTTCTCTAATTTTATATTGCTTAATGCTTTGATTGAATACGAACTCAACTCAACTATAGGGAAAACGAAACTTCGAACGGGTCTCTTGGAAGCTGTGTGACGTAGACGTATTCTAATGGAATTTTTACTGGGATAATATGAACATTTTTTAGAAAAGAAAACAGTTATTCAATAACAACGATAAAAAGAAAATATTTTTTGTAAATTATAAAAATTTATTACTATTTGTTAACTTAATGAATTTAATTTGTTATATTTTCTGAAGCTATGTCATCCTAATGATGACATTAATCTTGATTCGGAGTAAAATTTTACTTTACCTGTTGCGATCGAGTGCATTGCGCCACTGAATCTAACCTGCATTTATACAGTATAAGTGCATCAGATAGGCGATGCCGCACTGCCTGATGTGTTGCAACGCAGAAATTCTAAACAGTAATCCAAGAATCTTATGTAGGTGCGCGTTGGATCACTTTAGCTGGATTATTGTTGAGAATTTCTGCATCGCGGCACATCAGGCAGCCCGGCGTCGCCTATCTGATGCACTTATACAAATGCAGTTTGGAGTCAGCAATGCGATGCGCTCGATTGTTTCAGGTAAAGTAAAATTTTACTTTTTAAATTGATATATTGCTGTCTGTATTATAATAATTTATTTTATATGTAGACTATATGTTTAAAGTTTCAATAAAATATTTATTTTGGCAAATGGCATTAATATATCTGTAACTAAAAAATCAAAAATCATGTAATTTATCGATTTCAAATTTTTATCGCTAAAGTCGGGGGGTAGGTTTATACACGGGTTATGCATATTTACTGATTTTCAAACTCTGAAGTCAGGGGGTCGGCTTATACACGGATCGGCTTATATTCGAGTATATACGGTATATTTATATATATATATATACACACACAAAGAGTGAAGAAAAACTTTGTCATAAAATTTGTGTACTGATAGGGGACCTCGAAACAAGTTGAAAATGTCTAATGAACGTATGGTCTAAATGGCATCATTTTTGAGTTATAACTGCTTTAAAGCTAGCCAATCACTTTCGAGTACAGAAAGCGTCACAACACATCACATTGCATCGCTCTCCTACTGAACACCGAGTTAGTAAGAAGGCGAGTGACGCAATGTGATACTTAATGGCAACATGACGCGTTCTGACACTTTGTAAACTAGATGAAGTTATTGATTCACAAAACAGCAAGGTGACAATCCAAATGCTGGCATGTAGATTGCAACATATTCAAATAGCATCTATAACTTTTGCCTTCAGGTCATCAATGTTTATTATCTAAGTATTGTGCATATGATCTTTGATGAATTCCCAAAGAAAAAAATGCAGCATGTGATGTTGGGTGATCTAGGCAACCAATGAATGACCAATGCATTCTATTTGAGAATTCGTTAAAGATCCCTTCATAAGAGTTTTTCATATGAGATGATTAATCTTTACTGAAATCTTAATATAGAATTAAAGATTTCGGAATCTTTTTGTTTATCTTTTTGTTTAAACTGCTGTGTAGAATTAAAAACTAGTTGCTTCAAATACTACACACAAAAAAATATCATCTTTTTGTATGTAATTTAATAAATACAGGTTGACTATAAAAAATCTGGCAGTCAATATTCTGGTTCCATCAGTTTTCTGGCATGAATGTCAGAGTGCATTTTTAAATTTAACACATTGGCACGCCATTGTTTTTTGGAGGTGCCATTTATGTTTTGATGGCCTTGTGTTCCAGAATCAGATGTTTAGTCATCCTTGCAACTAAGGTTGCCAGATTGGCTTTTTTGATGCCAAATGAGCTCTTTTTGGCTTTTTTTGCTTATTGGCATTATATAAAATCTTGTAACTTTTTTGAGGATATAGTAACAAATTAAAATTCTGTAGAACAATTTTATTTAGTTGAATTAACATTCTGTAGAACTACAGTCTTATTTAGTTAACAATAAAATTTTAACAAAATTTCATTTGCTTTTCATTTAATGTTTTAATTTTATTTCTTTAAAACATTGTGCAAGTAGTCTTTTTCTGTTAAATATATACAGCATATATATACATCAAAAAACTGGAATTTTTGAAAATCCATCAATCCTCAGGTCTCGAGGTTGCTGGATTTTTGATAGTCAACCTGTAGTTGTTTCAAAAACAATTTCCTTGAGAATTTATTATTCATGAGAAGCTGAACAATATAGAAGCATTAATGATTGAAATGTTAAACAGAGCAAATATGCTTATAGAATTAGCTTCAATTTTCTATAAACATGCATAATATGTAGTATACTAATGTGTGTTTCTATGTCTAATATCTCCTCCTATTTCTCTGAGAGCCAGTCTCAATTATGGTAGAATATGATGATTAATATCATATGTACATATGTTTAAACCAATAAATAACTATAAATATCATAATTTGTTAAGATGTTTTTCATCAGTGAATAATTTGGTTTGTTTGATAAAATTGCTTTAAGACACTGCTTAATTTTGAGGTACTGAACATGTCAATTCCTCCTGTAACTGCAGTCTGACCAGTAAATTAAATCAAGCCTAATTAATTTGCAAAAAATTAAAATTATGATATCTTGCTTAATTTTCAATGAAATCTTTTGAAATTTTCAAAATGAATATATCTTGATCTGCAAAATATTAAAAGCTGTAGAATAAAAACTTTAAAAAAATGATAGGGTGTTATATATATTTAGAAAATTAATAGCTATATAGATTAAATAATATATATGTAACTTTTGCAAACATAGTGATTAAAAATTTTATAACATTGAAACCAGGTTATTATAGTTACATAGTTTAAACATAATTTATAAAAAAACAAATAAAATAGATACAATTAATGATTTGAAATGTGTGTTTTCTGTATGAAACATTTCTGAGTTATAAAATTGATTTTATATTCAAAAATGTTTTTAATGAAATAAATATCATTTGTTTTGAACTGCTCTGTATTTTTTATTAAAGTAACTATATCAGGCAGGTTTATTAAATTTATATTTAGAAATGTTTTAATAATTAAAATTTTTCTTTTATAGATGGAGAGCAAAATTCCTGAAACATCTGCTCGTAGTCGACGCCAACATATGATTGAAAATGTCATCACCAAAACTTTTACTCCTAGAGAATATCAGGTTAAAAATTTTTTCTAAGTTTGTGATGATGATTTATAAATAAATACCAATGAAATAATAATTCAATAATCTTACTAGAATGCAGTTTAATCTAAAACAAAGAAACTAGCTTAATTAAATTCATTCATATTAAAATATATAAGCGTATATTGATTAGAATATAATATATATGTAATAAATATTTATAAATATGTAATATGTAATAAATATATATATGTAATAAATATTTATGATGAAATAACAAGCTATGTTTTACATTTAACAAATTATTAAATTTGAAGTATTAAATGTGATCTTCAAACATCATTTCAGTTTATGTTGTTTTGATATAATTAATAAATATAGATAACTCTTGTTTTGCAACAATTCACAATAATGATGACTTTGAAACCAAAAGTCCAAATTTGTCAAAAAAATTATAAAAATGTTAAAAATACACAAAAATAAATACAGGCTATCTTCAACTTATGATGGGGTTATGCTTTGATAATCCCATTGTAAGTTGAAAATGACCTATTACTGTCCATCCAGCTTAGCCGTGACCATCGACTCAAGTACGCGTGCGCTAACTGAACGAGTCCAGTGACAAAATAGGGATGACTGCTTCGCACATGGATGTTTTCAAACGCTAGATAACTGAAGTTGAATGGAAGTTTATTGTAATGTCGAATGCTAAATGATTAGTTTCGACGTTGGAAATAGTATATTTAACAGAACTTAATATAATATTACCTAATTCAATAATTTTTATCTAATAAAATGTAATCATTATATATATCCGGAATAAAAAAATAACGATATATTTTTTTAGTAAATAATTTATCTTTAATTAATAACCGTTCTCATCACATTCTGAATCAGTTGTTGAATCACTGTCAGTCAATGAAATACAGAGTGGTTCACACATTTCTTCTATAATTGCGTCTTTACCCCAGTAAGCTGCTTCTATTTTAATTACATGTTTGCAATATTTACGCCAGTTTTCAACAGATATGCTGTTTATAGCATCTTCAGTTGTTTGAAATACACTGTACTTTGTGGAATCTCGAATTTCTGCGCAACATCTTTTCTTCACACTCCACAGTCCACATCTTTTAGCAATTCCACTTTTTCCGCGACACTCAACAACTTTCTCTTTGACATGGTAAACGATTTTAGTAAAGCTGAACAAAGAATAACTAAAATCTCTCGGTTCAGTTTTGGTTTTGGATTAAAGCTGAACAAAAACTAACTAAAATCTCTCGGTTCAGTTTTAGTTTTGGTTTTAAGCCAATTAGCACAAGTAACATACAAAACCGAAACCGAAACAAGCCTTAGTACTTTACACTAACCCATTCTACAGTACAAATCGACACATCTATTTTGTTTATTTGTCGGCTTTTTCTAGCCAGACAATCTAGACTCCTTACCTTATCGTTTTCCCTCACCTCTGAAATTAAAAATTTCGATATATAGAAATTTTTTCGATATGTAGAAACAAGTTTCAATGGAAATTTCACGGGACTAACAAAAAACTTTGAAATACTGAGAATTTCAAGATATATTGAAGTTCGATATATGGAGATCCGACTGTATATATAAATTATGCCATTAGGAGAATAAAATATTTTCTTCCTTTCCAAATTTATAAAATTCTATGAACTTTTTGAGTCTATATTTATAAAATAATCGGTTATTTTGTAATGCAACCCTTCTATGAACAAAGATATATAACAGTGGTTCTCGACCTTTTTTTCTGTTGAGGAACACATTTTAATATTTTAAAATTTGGTGGCTCACCTAAATATTTTAAATAATACTTTAAATTTAACAACGAATTTTTATTAACAGATTATTATATTTATTCTTATTTTTTACATTCAGATTACAGACATATTCTTGCCAGATCATTAAATGGCTGTCCTTATTAAATTATTGCGCCACCTGAGGATTTTGTCTTTTTACAGAAACAATAATTTCAATTTAATTTTTATTCCTTAATTTTTAATTTATTAAATTATTAAGCCACCTGCGGATTTTGTCTTTTTACAGAAACAATAATTTCAATTTAATTTTTATTCCTTAATTTTTAAATTATGAATAACGATAAAAATGTTGCTATCGCAGAAATTCGAGGGTTAGATTTTACTAACGATACCCTATTTATAGGAATCGGTACTGTGATTCGACTGAAAAAGGAATATCCAGCCAACCACGTTTCACTGTTAATATAATATGATGATTCATACAATTTATTCTTATATTTTCGCGACAACAAATGTTTGGCGGCACACTATATGTGCCGCGGCACAGAGATTGAGAACACTGATATACAGTATCTGGGATTCAGTTAATTCTGCTAAAATTCGTCCAAAGCAATCTACTAGTTTTACTCTCATACTTTAAGCTAATAAAATCTAAAATAGTTTTGTAATTAACAAACTAAATCTGTTTTATAGGTCAATTTTAAGTTTTCTTAGGTCATATGTCAACATTATTGCATCATTCCACTTTAAATAGTAATCAAATCAAATACGATGGATATTTTGAATAACTTCCGCTTTTCCATCAAAATTTTATCTTCAAATCATGAAGTATTTGAATTTTTGGCTTTTATTAATTATTGTAGGGATGCGCCATTATTTATCACTTTATTTTGAATAATCTATGGATTAGATGCCCCATTTTTGATTCTTATAAACCTTTGTTTTATAAGGTATTTCTAGAATTTCTTTTGATTTGTTTACTTATCAATGCATTATAAACATTGTATAAATAGAGAAAGATATTTTATATCGACTTGTAAAGATTAACATGATAATTACTTTTTATTTAAAAATCAAATTCCATCGCGACAATGTTCAGTGGTTATAGCATGGTCATCAGAACTTGTGATGAACGTTACAAAATTTTTGTCACACTTTTATTTATAATTAAAAAACTTTTTATTGACGGATAAGAGAACGCATAAATATTTTAGAATTGTTTATTAATAAATAATGAGATACTTTTCATTAAAGCACGGAAATTGGGAACAAATTCGATTACTGACATCGTAATTTCACCTCCAAATTATCATCTAGAATTCGCGTTTATATAATGTATTACGATTTTATTACAGTTATTGCTGAAAATAATAATTATATGAAACCAAAAATTGAAAACAGTCTTGGAATAATTAAATTTATAACTGTGAATTTTTGTCTATTCAAAAGTATCGACCATATATTCATAATCGAATCGTTTTTTGACCGTCCAGTACTTTGATTCATTACTATTTCGATCTCTAAAAGATACCTGCTATCTATCTATATAATTGACTACCAAAACTACGCGAAATAGATCTTAAATCGTGAAACTTTCCCAAGAGCCTTGAAAATTGAACTCATGTCTTATAAATTCAAAAAACTGATACAAATTGCCAGCATATAAATACGCGGCACATACGACTCTTTCAGAAAAACGTTAAAAATTATTCAATATCAGATTATGATGAAAGAATTCGAGAAAATGTTAAACATGCCATTGAATATGAAAATCTTATATTGGATCCTCTTAGGTTACTAAAGGAAGAAGATCTGAAATTCAAGTGTTTACGAATGCTATGGCGAATATAAACTTCGCACTGTCTGTTACCAATACCACCTCTACTGAGTAGAGGTGGTATTGCTCTTACTCTACTTCTCACGAAAAATAATCAGTTAATAAAGAAGACAGCTTTTGAAGATGGCTTTCTGATGGCAGAATATGTTATTTTAATTGCTTATTAATGATAAATCGGATACACTGATAAAAAGGAGAATATATCAAATATCTGTTAAGGGTTTACAAAAAAAATGAGATTTATAGTTTGACTTAAATATTGGTAGACGAACAGAGCATTAGCGCAAAATACAGATACTGCCAACGGTTTACAAATGAATTTAAAATTAGTTTTAATTTAAATATTTTAAAAGTTTCAAAAAACTCGCACTGTCTGCGAAGTTTATATTCTACTTCTCACGAAAAATAATCAGTTAATAAAGAAGACAGCTTTTGAAGATGGCTTTCTATTGACATCGTAATTTCGCCTCCAGATTATCATCTAGAATTTGCGTTTATATAATGTATTACGATTTTATTACAGTTATTGCTGAAAATAATAATTATATGGAGCCTATGCTTAAAGTAGGCCGAAATGCAATTTCTTCATTCCTGAGAAACCCTGAAACCCATGGTAAGAAAAAGAAGATTGGGAGACCGAAAAAACTCTCACCTCGTGACCAGAGAAACATCTGCAGACAGTTAAAAAAGAAAGGTGCTAGCATTTCAAAGGTCCACCGACAAACAGGGCTAACACATGTTTGCAGACAAACCATTTATAATTACGTTAAGCATTCAAAGTCTTCGAGTTTAAGAAGCGGAAGCATCATCCTAAGTGGACGAATAAACACAGTTAATCGCTTAGCCTGGACTAAAGAACACGTCTTGGTGTACGGAATGGTTGTCTGTTGTTTTCTCGGACGAGAAAAAGTTTAATTTAGACGGTCCTGATGGCTCTCAATATTATTGGCATTGTCTAGGAAATGAGGAGCAACATTACTCAACTCGACAGCAAGGAGGAGGAAGTTTGATGGTGTGGCTTGCTATTGGATATGGAGGAAGAACATGCCTGTCCTTTCTACATGGCCGACTAAAACATACAGATTACATTCATTTACTTCAATCAGCACTTCTTCCTTATGGCTCTGATCTAGGTGGAGAAGACTGGATTTTTCAGCAAGATGGAGCTTCCATCCATACGGCTAGAGGTGTGAAAACCTGGTTTGCAAACAACAATGTCTGGGTTTTACCGTGGCCATCAAGAAGCCCAGACCTGAACATTGTGGAAAACATCTGGGCAATTTTGGTTAAATGTGTTTATGACGGAGGCAGACAATATGAATCTATACACGAACTCCGGGAAGCTCTTGACACGGTCTGGGCCAATGTTTGCCAAACTGAAATTCAAGCTCTTTTTGTTTCTATGCCAAATCGAGTCTTTGAGGTAATACGCGCTAATGGAAAGAAAACCTCATATTAATCTTTTATTTTTCCTTTACTATTTGTAAGTGTCCTCCTACTTTTTTTACATATTTATTCACAGTGCCAAGTTGTGATGTGATATAAATTATTTACTATTTCTGTAAATTATTTTCAATTGTCATTTATTTTTATATTCATCCCTTTATGTTCTTCATGAAACTTTTCATGAATAAAAAATCCTTTCTTTTACGTTTTGTGAAAATTTTTCTTGTGTCCTTCTACTTATTTTACAGAGTGTATAAAATTTCTCTAGTTTAATCTGTATAAATATATTATTATTATTTTTTAAAAATTATTGTTGATTTTACTATTTACAAAATAATTTATCATATATAAAATAATATTAAATGAATAATGTATGGATTGCAAATGAAATTTTACGAAAATATAGTTATCAGCCAATTCGTATAGATGGCTGGTGATCATTCGAAATACGATGCTGGAATAAAGTGTAACTCTGCCATCTGGTAGAAGAAAAGGAAACGAATTCTATAAGAGTTTTGTTATTGTTATTTTTATTTTCAATTGGCCAATCACTATAAACAGACTAATTAATATATAATTATAAAAAACAATTAATTTAAATTATTTTTCATTCGTTAAAAATTTCTTTATAATGAATAAAAAAAAAATAATATAATGCTTAGAAAAAAAGAAATATTGGAATTTATAATAAATTTTAATCATCCTAATTCAAATTTTCAACATTTTATAATTTAAACTACAGAAATAATTGTTTATGAATATTTGTACTAAAGTTTAAGACAAATTTAGAATTTAAATTAATTAACTTGTTAATCTACTTCATTAAATTAACTAAACTATAGATAGAGAATATAGATCAGTGGTTCTCAACCTTTTTTTCTGTTGAGGAACACATTTTAATGTTTTAAAATTTGGCGGCACACCTAAGTATTTTAAATAATAATTTAGATTTAACAACGAATTTTTATTAACAATTATTGTATTTATTCTTATTTATTACATTCACATTACAGACTTACTCATACACAGGGGTCATTAAATGCCGGCTGTTATTAAGTTACAGCGCCACCTGCAGATTTTGTCTTTTTAAAGAAACATAATTTTAATTTAATTTTTATTCCTTAATTTTTAAATTTTCAGTAATGAGAAAAATTTTGCCTGTCTCAGAAATTCAAGAGTTAGATTTTTCTAACGATACTCTATTTATAGGAATTGGTGCAGTAATTCGACTGCAAAAGGGATATCCAGCCAACCAAGTTTCACTATTAATATATAATTATATACTAGTACGATTCATACAATTACATAAATACAATTCATTCTTAATATTTCGCGGCACACCTTAAAAGGTAGATGGCTGGTGATCATTCGAAATACGATGCTGGAATAAAGTGTAACTCTGCCATCTGGTAGAAGAAAAGGAAACGAATTCTATAAGAGTTTTGTTATTGTTATTTTTATTTTCAATTGGCCAATCACTATAAACAGACTAATTAATATATAATTATAAAAAACAATTAATTTAAATTATTTTTCATTCGTTAAAAATTTCTTTATAATGAATAAAAAAAAAATAATATAATGCTTAGAAAAAAAGAAATATTGGAATTTATAATAAATTTTAATCATCCTAATTAAAATTTTCAACATTTTATAATTTAAACTACAGAAATAATTGTTTATGAATATTTGTACTAAAGTTTAAGACAAATTTAGAATTTAAATTAATTAACTTGTTAATCTACTTCATTAAATTAACTAAACTATAGATAGAGAATATAGATCAGTGGTTCTCAACCTTTTTTTCTGTTGAGGAACACATTTTAATATTTTAAAATTTGGCAGCCGCCTAAATATTTTAAATAATAATTTAGATTTAACAACAAATTTTTATTATCTAAATATTTTAAATAATAATTTAGATTTAACAATAAATTTTTATTAACTAAATCTAAATTATTATTTAATATATTTAACAACAAATTTTTTTAACATTTTAAATAATAATTTAGATTTAGATCGGAAGAGCGTCGTGTAGGGATAACGAATTTTTATTAACAATTATTGTATTTATTCTTATTTATTACATTCACATTACAGACTTACTCATACACAGGGGTCATTAAATGCCGGCTGTTATTAAGTTACAGCGCCACCTGCAGATTTTGTCTTTTTAAAGAAACATAATTTTAATTTAATTTTTATTCCTTAATTTTTAAATTTTCAGTAATGAGAAAAATTTTGCCTGTCTCAGAAATTCAAGAGTTAGATTTTTCTAACGATACTCTATTTATAGGAATTGGTGCAGTAATTCGACTGCAAAAGGGATATCCAGCCAACCAAGTTTCACTATTAATATATAATTATATACTAGTACGATTCATACAATTACATAAATACAATTCATTCTTAATATTTCGCGGCACACCTTAAAAGGTTTGGCGGCACACTAGTGTGCCGCGGCACAGTTGTTGAGAATCACTGCTATAGATAATAGAAAAAAAAATGTTACATGTGATTTCTTAGTACAGTATGTTGAGAATCACTGCTTTAGATAATAGAAAAAAAAATGTTACATGTGATTTCTTAGTACAGTATTTAAATCGATCTTAGTAAAGATGGAAATATCGCTTAATCCTTCCGGCGACGTTTTAGCAGAAGTTAATAGAATGTCATTACTTTTGAAATGTTGTAAAAATGTAGTAAGAATAAAATTTTGAAAAATCTGGTAATTGATTATTTTTCAGAAATTTATTTATTATACTCAAATTATTATATTCTGTCTTTGTTTATTTTAATACTAATATAACGATCTTTCTTCATTTTTATCGATTATTTTATTGTATTTATTGTAAATATAAATATTTTAATTTTTTTTTTATGTGTGTATGAAAGCGACATTAACTTTTAGTCAAAAATTTGACAATCTTAAAAATACAAAAACAGAAACTATAGTGTCTAAATAAATAGAAAACAGAAATTTATTTTAATTTTCGCTTGCTGAGAAGACTATTCGATAAGAACCACTTTTTAATCGTTGAAAATGAAAGGCAAACATATACAGGATAGAAATTTTAGCATATACAACATTGCAATATTTTGTTTGATTCAAGCGCCATCTGTGATCAGATTTTATCATTAAATTGAATTTCATAATTTTAATATAGATTTCTTCGCCAATTTTATATTTCATAATATTTTTAATAATTTATAGATTTTGTTATTTAATGAAAAAGAAAGTTAAAATTTTTATTTTTTATTCTGCTTGTTTTAAGTACTTCTTTTCAACAGTTTTAGTTTATGTTTAAACAAAATGTAATTTTGATCAAATGTTTTAAATTTAATTATCTCTTGCAATTCTTATTTGATTTGAATTAAATTATATCCGTCAAATATGTCAAGACATTGTCATTTTAGCCATTTTTAAACAAAATGGTGGAAAAAGAAATAGATGATGTCAAAAAGACACTTAGTTAAGAAGTTCAATGAACATTTTAAAATATTCATTTCTTCTTTTAACATATATATATTATAATTATATATTATAATATATATTATATATAGGGGTCAACTATGAAATCTCCAATAGAAACTAATGCCGATTTTGGCATAATTGGATAGAATTGCGAAAAACAAACAACTTTTGTTTTGAAAGCTTTTTAATATCACTTATGGATTGTGAGATATTACAAAAAAAGATGCCGCCGCATGTACCACCGATGAGGCTATTCAAGCAGTAAGAAGAATAAAAATCAGACAGAGAGTATCTGTGTACATTGCCAAACATTATTGAAGCAGCAAAGAGCAGTATTATGCAGATTCAACGGAATTCTGGTACTCGGTAGTAGCACTCGAACCGCAGGTGTGACAACTCTTTCGCCATCACAGTTCAGCAAGGAGCCATACGCAAGAACAAGGGTTTCTGGACTTGTTTCAGCCCTTTATGAGCGTCATGAAGTACACAGTGACCTCTGTCGGATTCTTCCTTTTATTATTGCTTGACTAGTCCAATCGGCGGTACATGCGGCGGCATCTTTTTTTGTGATATCTCACAATCCGTAAAACAGCTGAATATTTTGAAAACGGTGTATCAGAATTCTTTGAAATTTGGCATGATGTTAGGTATGCTTACGTCCTACTATCTCTATTTTTCAACTTTATATCTTCATTTGTTTTCGGGATCCAAGACAAACATCACTTTTTTAAAGGGCACTGAGGGTCAATTTGACCATATTTGAAAAGCGCATTTTATCCTGAATTCAGTGAGATAGTACATGCCTATTTTATCTTTTAGGAAAACCCCCAAAAAGACCCATGTTTACTTTATCGTTCATGGCGATAATTCACTGCGATCGCTGCTTATACTTCCACGTGGCTGGATCATCAGACGGTAATACTTTATACTTTTCGCGTTTGAATAGCCATCATTTTCTGCCTTTTATAATGATTACTCATAATAAAAATATATTATTATAAACTCTGTTGCAATGTTTATGTTCAATCAAATAGTAAATACTAAATCAAATACGAATATACCTTAGAATCCACTTGGCAACGTACTATTTGGAAAATCAATTCTTTTTGTGCCGGTCGTCATTCTGATAAAAGCTGCAATTATCGGTACTTACCTTCATTTTCTGAGTTGTTGAAAAAGCATGATCTCAATATTATATCAAAATACATTAGAGGTGATCTGCCCACGGACAACTTAACTTTCATCGTATCTCAATACAATTCTCGTAGAACCGATTTTCTTTTCTTATCTACGAAGAGACTTGAAAAAAATTTGAGATCGTTTTGGAATAGAGCTGCCAGGATCTTTAATGATTCTTATCTTTTAGAATAGGGGGCTGCGCATATTTGCATTTATATGTAGGGTGGTGAGGGTACAAATAAACATATAAATATGAATGTTTTCACACAAAGTGAAAATATTTTCACAATTTGTGAAAACATAATATTCGTATTATGTTTTCATAAACATAATACGTGAAAGTTATAGTTTCAAAGAAACAAAATTTTTGAAATTTCAAGTGGTTTCATACTGTAAAATAATTATGTAAAATTTTGAAAAATTAACAGGCATATAAATTGAATAACATGAAATGATTTCTGAAAATTTGAATGTTCTGCAGTGTTTGATTTTTCAAAAAAATATAAATTGAATAACATGAAATGATTTCTGAAAATTTGAATGTTCTGCAGTGTTTGATTTTTGATATCCTTAGGAATGGACATTTTTCAGAAAATTTATTCTATTTCAATTTTTTTTATATTTTAAAGTACATTTCAGCTTCTTGAGAAGAGTAAAAATTTTAGATTTTGCATAATTTATTCTTAAGAAAATATTAAACTGGGTTTCAGAATTACAATTTCAAAATTCCATCACTTTGTATTTTATAAATAATAATCAGATATTGAACCCATTTTAAGTGATTTACAAAAAACAAAAATGTATTTTCACATGCCTTTTAATAAATATAAAAACGAAATAATTTCATAATTTTTAGCAACGAATTAAACGGAAAATTTATTAATAAAATTCAAAATTTTAAAATATGATCTAATTGTACAATTTGTTTTTTATAGGCCTACACTTTTAAAACTTTAAAAAGATGAAAATTGAATATTATAGAGTAAACAATCATTCTGGAAATAATGCATCCAGACAATAGTTTCAATCCATTATTTATTAATATTTTCCAGAAAATATCCGTAGTATTACTTTGCACTCCAATTTTATTATGAAGTAAAAAAATTTTTTAATTTAATATAAAAATCTTATTTGAACAAATAAAGATAAGATGCTTTCTATCAGATTAAATTTTGCAAAGTAATAAAATGAATGATCAATTTTTAATCTTTATTTTTTCTTAAAATTTCACAATAACTGTAAGTTTACAAGGTAAGACATTTTTTGATTTCAATACCAAAACTTTTGCATTTAATATAATAATAGTTTTATCACATACAGCGAAAGAGAAAAAAATTTACAGTAATTTTTCCTCCTTCTTCCTGTGGTTATGTTTCGAAACTATCCCCAAATGCGACACGTGATTCAAAAAGACGGTGCGAGGCAGCAGGCCCGCTGGACGGTCCTGTATACGTGTAGAGCCACAGCCCTTAAGGACTAACATGGGCATCACCGAACACTCCCGATTTCGTATAGGCACTCGCAAATGAGTCCTCAGTGATGGACGTAGGCAACCGCCAATTGCTACGAAATGACTCCTTTAGTCATCTTAAATGCCACGCGGGATCAGACAGTGATTGTATTCTGTTCCACTCATAGGGAAGTTTACTGTAATGATGGTTTATCTGTAAGTTAATGATATGCTGAGCAATGAAACCAACTGTTTTGTTTTTCATAAAGTAATATGCAAACATCTAACCTGTAATGTTTTTATTGAACGATTGATAAAAAATGCATATATATCGGCAAAATTATTTCATTTAACAATTTAAAATGTATAGAATATATAGGCAAAATGTTATCATTAGAATTCAGAATAATTATCATACTATACACTAATGTATATAGTTCGAATCAATTGTAAACCAACTCACCAGTAAATTTAGGTATCACTATCTGAATGAATACAAAGAAAATGATTTAGAGTAGCAATTTTAACTGATGATGCTATGTTATTAAATGGCATATTCAAGCGTGTTCTGAAATTATGGATTGCGGATTTGAAAATGTATTGAAAGCCATGCCACGAGATCTAAAATGATTTTAAACTTCACTGCTACAAAAACTCACTAAAAATATGAAGCTTCCTTAATCTCTTTAAATATAAATAAAGAATAATACTATGTATTTATTATAGAGAAACTTCAGAAATTTTAACATTCAAAATTTTTTAAATGGCTGAAAATATAGGATTAATTGATATATCATTGACACTTGCATTGACATCATCTTCAATGATTTAGTCTCTTTAAATACAAATAAATATAAATATAAGATTTTTATCTGAATAAAAAATTTAATATCGCTAGAAAACTACATGTTATTTTTAATGTATATTAAAATAAACTATATGATAATAATAATATTTTATATTGAATTTTTTGCCTACTTTCTGAAGGAAAGTGGGGCTTATAAGATCACTATCCTGTCTGTGAGTTCAAGGACGGACCGTTAACTTTGGGGGCCCTGGGCTAACATTGTTTGGGGGCCTACCAAATTAACCTAAAATGTCAAACGGTGAGAGCTACCCTAAGCTAACACGCTTTAGAGCAGGGATGTACAAACCGCGACCAGCGGGTGCATGCGGCCCTCCGTTGATTTCTTGGCGGCCCGCCTCACCATGTCAATACAAACTATATGTTAATAATAATATTTTATTTTGAATTTTTTGCCTACTTTCTGAAGGAAAGTGGGGCTTATAAGATCACTAATCTGTCTGAGTTCAGGGGCGGACCGTTAACTTTGGGGGCCCTGGGCTAACATTGTTTGGGGGCCTACCAAATTAATCTAAAATGTCAAACGGTGAGAGCTACCCTAAGCTAACACGCTTTAGAACAGGGATGTACAAACCGCGACCAGCGGGTGTATTCGGCCCTCCGTTGATTTCTTGGCGGCCCGCCTCACCATGTGTTATTTTAACAAAACACACAATCAACGAAATAATATTTGTAATTTTGAACAATGCATTTTCAAATAATATTTTTCTGATGTGAAATTATGTTTACAGTGATTCGATAATAATGTTTTTAAATAATAAGGAAAAAATAATCATATTTGTAATAATAAATATTTTTTTATTTTTACTGTATTTGTGTGTGTGACATAGATAATTTAAAAAATTGTATTTGCGCACCAGGTAGTACTGCCGCTTAACTAATGAAAATTTAGAATAAATTTTGTTTGTCTACTACAAATGTCGAACCTAACACAAAAAAAATTGTTAAATCAATGACAACGCATCCTATTAAAAAATCTTTGTTTAATTTTGATTACGTTTCTTTATAACATTTAATTAATAAACATGATGCAATATATAAATTTCGTGGTTTTTTTTGGTGGCCTTCCTATAAGTTACGATAAATCCATGCGGCCCTTGGAGTTGGTGCTAACAAGTTTGTAGATCCCTGCTTTAGAGGAACTAGACCCGCACTCCCATTCTGACGTTGTCACATTATTTACATAATTGACAAAGTATATTTTGATTTTACCGACTACCGATGGAGCTATATTTATTATTTACTGTCATTTAAAACATTGATATTTGATATTTTATTCAAATCCAATAGCATGGCAATCAACGATTTCAACCTTATCTAGATGAGAAAAAATTTGTATAATTTATTTTTTCTTAAATTTTTAATTTAAATTTTTTTTATTTTCATTTTTTGACCGCGAAGGGGATCATTTGATTAAACGGAGCCCTGGGCTGCAACCCATAAAGACCATGCCTAAATCCGTCCCTAATATGGAACTCATAAAAATTTTATGAGTTCCATATTATCTAACTCGATGCTGAATCATTTAACCATTTAAATGGCAAGATTTTAAAGATATTGCTTACTCTCTTAATATAACCTGAAATAATTAGTGAATTTTTTATAACATTTCAGCAGGGAGGTCAGGTTATTGAAGATGATGTCGATGACAAAATTAAACTATTAATTTAACGATATTAAATTAAACTATATTTCAATATAATAACATTCATTAATAATATAACTAATATAAATGCATTATTGAATTTTCAAACTTTTTTGATACTTTGCTTCGATCATATTGCAACGCTTTCTATATTTAACTTGTATAAATACTTTTTCTATCCCAAATATAACAAGACATTCGAGAAAGAACTAAAATTGCCTACTTTCCGAAGATATCATTTATTTTTCATTCACTTAGCATTTGAAATTAATTGGTTTTGTGTCCAATTTAATGCTCATTTAACCCTGCAATTATTGCTGATGTCATGTCATTATGACCTTTCTATCGTTACGTCATTACGATGTCATAAATTATTAGTGATTTGTGTCATCATATATTATTTCGCTACAACTGGACTATGGAGTCATTGATGCATATTGAAATACATGGTGCTGTGCTAAGAAATCAGGTAAGCTCTATATTACACCTACACTATTAATACTTAGCGCCATCTATTGACAATAATATAAACTAAAAAACTTTTAATAAAAGTGAACTCCTATCTTGCAGGATTGGTCAATCCTATAGGATTAAAAGATGCGGCATCGAAGTGTCTTTATTGGCAGACTATCCTTACTGAATTTCATGAAAATTTACTAATTAGTTTAAAAGTTATTTTATGAGTCTCCATTTCTTTTGGAAAGTAGGCTAAAAAAATAATATATATATATATATATATGTTACGCTCAAACACCGAAATCGCACAATGACTGAAAAAAGCAGCTACAACTCATTATGGCCATTTCCAAATGACCAAACACCGATGCTCAACATTATTTCGCTTCGTGGCCATCGTGAGGCAACCACAACGCATTGTGAACAACTCCGCCAAAACCAATACACGTTCTGAGCGTTTTCAAACGACAACAGACCGTTCTGAAACAGATCAGGGCTGGCATGTGTTTGTAATAGTATGTAGTACGTTTGTAATACTACGCCACGGAAAGCATCAGGACTCTCCTGTGGGTCGCGACAAGATTTAATCATATGCCAGTGCATACGTTATTGTAATAATAATACATGGAAGCGTCGATGTCAACAAGTTCTATGTAATTCAAAATGTCGTAATAACAGTGCCTGTAAGAATAAATGAACAGTATTTATAGCACTATGAATAAACAGAAAAAAATGTTTATGGGAAGGGCTTTTCAAACAATGTCTATTTATAAAGTTATTTTAATTTACAATTTTTAAATTGATTGTTAATTTTTAATTTAACAAAAGAATGAGAAACAAGTGTCTACTTATTTATTCAGAATCTTCTCGAGTTTAATTACATAAATTTATTAGGATGTTATTTGTTATTGGATCTTCCTTTGTAATCAGTTAATATATTTTTAAGAACTGAATTTATGAGTTTAGTTAATTATTCCTAGATGTACTTATTTTAAAATAGGGAGACTAAGTAGAATATATATTTATCCGTTTTGGTAGAAAAAAAGATCACGTGAGCTGAAAAAATAGGCAATTTTATCACTTAAATTTCTTTATCAAAATTTTTTTACTTAAATTTAGCTTTAGCTGCATATGCAGGAGCAACCATTTTTTCGTGTTATTCTTAGAACTATGTAGAATGGGAATAATATATGATATTCTAAAATTTCCTACACTGAATTCCAAGAAGTCCAGATTATATAAAGAAACTAATTGAAAGTCCAGATTACATAAATTATAAAAGTGCTACTATGTTAATTCATTTTCAGGAATCAAATATCAAAGGAAAGGCCTTTGACTCAGATGTAAATCTTAGCTGATAAACTACAAGAAAACAAACATTTTTTAAAATGTTTTAATAAAATTCATGTTTTTTATTAGATATTAGAGAATATGAAAATCAATAGCCACAACGCATTGTTGCCAGTTCAAAATGACCTAACCAATGCTAGATTGTGTTTTTGTTGGTTTCTTAAAATTTAAAAAAAAAATTTACTTTTGGAAAGACTTCATTTATGATTTAAAAAATAAAAATATTGTAAAAATACATATAATTAAAGTCCCGTGTCCAAATGACCAAAATGTCGCTCCTTTTTCGTGAATTAAAGTGCAGCTATTCAGATGCCAATTTAGCAGCGAGAGAGAGATACGAGTGAAAACTGAAAAATCTTGCGAGCGAGGGCGAGAAAGTACTTCTCGCTTATAGCCAACTCGGGTTGATGCTTCTCGCGACTTTCTGCTTCTTGCTATATTATGAGCCTGCGCAATCTCTCCGACCTCATTTTCATTTCCAACGTGGATGCCTTTAATAAACAAGAACAATTGCATTTAAAAGAATAATTAATTAATTGTTTATTTGCTTATCCCGAAATTTTGGATAAACGATTAATTGAGCATAGAAATCGAGAAATCATCAATATACAGTATAATCTTATTAACAATAATTTTTTTCTTAGGAGTAGTCGTCTACGTCTATCTATTTGGTTTAGTCGCAAACATAGTTCACGCCACTGCATGATAGTTTTAGCGATAGCTATGAGAGAGATAGTTATATTTTGCGAGAAACTTGTTTTCTCGCCTTCGCTTGCTCTCAGCTAACTTTTCGCACTCTCGCGTCTACATAGCCGTACCCTTAGTTGTCATCATCGATACACTGCTAAATGGTCAAAATTCCATTACCAGTAGCGGAATTCGGCTATTATTAGTAACACCGAGCGTACTACTACAAACACAGCTCTGATCTGTTATAAAACGGTCTGTAGTCATTTGAAAACGTTCACAACGTGTATTGGTTTTGGCGGAGTTACCCACAACGCGTTGTGGTTGCCTCATGATGGCCACGAAGCGAAATAACGTTAAGCATCAGCGTTTGGTTGTAACATATATATATCTTATTTTTATTTTTACATATATCTTATTTTTACCTGTATATATATATATTTATTTATTTATGCAGGCAATATATATTTATATTAAATATTAATAAATCGAAATTCATGGAACCATAGAAATTTTTATCATTATCTTGAATTTTTCGTTGTACTGGACAAAGGAAGAAAAGCATAAAATATTATATTTGCTAACGTAAACAAGCTTTATCAATGAAATAGTGTTGAGGATTTTTGAATTTATTTCTTTGAGTTCCAAGACAATTTGTCTCGGGACTTCAAAAAAACTCCCCTTAATTTTGTCTTAAATCTCTTTCAATCGTTTAAAATTGTAATAATGTTGAAGAAGCAATGCTATATTCTTTAGAATGATACTTTTCAGTATCTATATTATATAATGTCACCAATTTTTCTTTACTGTAAATAATCGAATGTTTTATTCGTTATAATTATCATGAAAATAAAAATATGTTGCATTTAAATCATTAGGAAAAATAAATTCGCTAAAATTGTAAATTGGAGAAGTGCAAAAATACACTCGGAATGCTCATATCTCGTATGCAACTGATTTAATCGAAGTCGATACCACTAATTTATCCATAGAAAAGATAAATGCATGGTAAATGTATGTTTGTATGCGAGGAATTTATTCAATATTTTTGCGGAAAGTATTCGTTATATTGAAACTAATAGTATTTTCCCGAACTTTTTGCTTTTTCGAGATTCGGGAATTCCCGAATTATTGTCCGTCCACGAAAGCCGCGCGTAGCTAAGGTGGATGAGTCCAAACGCGAAAGGGAGAGTCGCAGTCGGTATAATAACGGGGTGGGAATATTGAATTAATATTATATTAAATTCTGTTAATTATACTATTTCCAACGTCGAAACTATAGCCACGCTTAGCTAAGGTAATGAGTCCAAACGCGAAAGGGAGAGTCACAGTCGGTATAATGACGGGTGAATTACTGAATTAATATTATATTAAGTTCTGTTAAATATACTATTTCCAGGTTTCGGTTTATTAATTAATATTATATTAAGTTCTGTTAAATATACTAGTTGAAATAATATTATATTAAGTTATGTTAAATATACTATTTCCAACGTCGAAATTAATCATTTAGCATTCGAATTCTGTTAGATATACTATTTCCAACATCAAAACTAATCATTTAGCATTCGACATTACAATAATTCCATTCAACTTCAGTTATATCTTGCGTTTGAAAACATCCATGTGCGATTACATTCAATTTTAATTAATCATTTAGCATTCGACATTACAATAAACTTCCATTCAACTTCAGTTTTCTTGCGTTTGAAAACATCCATGTGCGAAGCTGTCATCCCTATTTTGTCTGGCTCGTTCAGTTAGCGCACGCGTACTTGCGTCGATGGTCGCGGCTAAGCTGGATGGACAGTACTATAAAATCCTAATTGAATACAAAATACAACTTACAGTATGGACAATAGTAATTTATTTATTTCTCGAGATTCGAGATTCCCTTTCGAAAAGTCTCGAGAATTTCGAGATTTTAATAATAATGTTTAGCCGTCGGCCGGCTTAGCCGCGTGGAAACGCTTCGGCTTTCCACTCTGGAGGACCCAGGTTCGAGTCTCGGGTCCCACCCCTTGAAAATATTTATCATGGGGTCCGGGCCCGGCCCGTCGATCCCCGTCCTCCACAATCCGGCTGACCCCTCCGCAGGGGTGGGCAGCCTGTGGAAGGGCTTGTTTCGCCTCTCCACATAGTATTTTACCTGAATGGAGTGTGGCGTCATTTCTTGACAAAAAAAATAATGTTTAGCTAAAAAGTACCTGTTTTTAATAAGGATAAAAACAAAATCAGGCAGAAAAAATCGTGCAAAATGAAAACAAATAATATTGGGTTGTTTTATATTTGTCTTTTATTTAATATTTTAATTATATTGAAAAATAGATCACATTTCAAT
Organism: Olivierus martensii; assembly: GCA_000484575.1. Lineage (NCBI taxonomy): Eukaryota > Metazoa > Arthropoda > Arachnida > Scorpiones > Buthidae > Olivierus > Olivierus martensii. Next base: position 36,666 of record AYEL01077791.1, read on the forward strand.
AAATAATGAAAAAATAATCTATTTGTTTTACAATTACTGAGTTTTTGTTAAAATAGCTTTTCATTAAACACAGTCTATTCGTTTATCTACTAAACGAGTCCTGATTTGGATACAAAATTTTCAGAAATGGAATTTTTGTTCCCAAACATACGAAGACCTATATGAGTTTTTAGACTATACTATTGCTTATTTTTACATGTCATTATATTTGACTATCTAGAAACTCTAGACCAACAGATGCATGTCTTAGGAAAGGTTTCGGACCCTTCTATTTTGGCTATGTAATTTTCTAAGAGAGCTCTATAGTCGTGACTACTCAATGAAGATTGGAGCTTTTGGGAATGATTGAAGTCTAGCTATTCACTCATATTCCTTGATACGCTATATCAGATTACACTACACTATATTCCCTATTTACTATAGACGTCACTAGACGTAACTGTTATTCTGGTGACTCGCTGAATGAGTAAAACCAGATATTTATCAATATTTTGGCTTTGTTATGTAAACCTCATCACAAATCTACTTGCGGCATAACATGACAGGTCTACAATAATAAAAAAAAAAAAAAATTGAAATTAAAATGAATGATTTTTGTATAATTTATTGATTGTATTATTTTGGGTTTGCATGCCTATTTTATGTATTATTTTGAGATTAAATTCAGATAATTTTCTTTTTGAAATATAAAGTTAGTAGATGTGACGCGGATAAATCATATAATTTATTCGTTTAGTTTACTGACTCGAAGATATCGCAGGGCCAAAATAATTAATGCATCTCTATGAAATTTTCAACATACGAATTCGCAGAATATTTTTTTTAATTCTCGCGAATCTGGATTGAAATTTTCTTATAAATCTCGAGAGTTTTAACAAGGTTCAGTTGTAAAATAATCTATTTTCCTTCGCGATAAAATTTTAATCAAGCAAACATTTTAAAAGTGATTCAATAATTAAAGATGTTATCTGTAACTATTTAAACAAGTAGCAAAGATTACTTTAAAGTAAATATTCAAATATACATTTTTTTAATAAGAAACTTATGTTATCTATTTTTTATCTGATTTAAATTAACACTGAAAAAAATCAAATATTTTTTAATTCTTAATATATTTATTTATTTATAGTTTACAATAGAATTTTGCATAATTATCAGTAACTTTCCATATTAATTATATCTATTCTAAGTATTGTGTATAGAAATATTCTATTATAGTATGCTACTGATTATATCGAGTTTATTATATTTATGTTATAAACTTCCTCGGTTATAAATAAATTAAATTTTCAATATATTGCAAAAAAAACTTACCTACAAATGTTCTATTCCACATTTTCTGAGTTATAATAGAGCCATTATTAATACTAAATCCTTCGGTTAAGGTTTCATTCAAAGCCAAAGAATATAAAATTACAGCTTCGTGAAAAGCTGTTACAAAAGTGTTTACCTGAAATAAATATTTTTAATATGATTTGAATATAAATAAAAATTGTTTGTTTTTGTTTAATTTAAGAATTAAAATTTTTAATAAGTAAGAATTTTCTTTTCTTCTATTCATATAGGCCTAAACAGATACATCGTAAAAATAAATAAATAAGGTGTATAAAGTTTTCTAAAGAAATACATTAAAAATTAAAATTGAAATGTTCAAATCTTCTTATAAAAATACTTTTTTTTATTTTTATTTATTTTATTATTTATGTCTTTTATAATATTTTTGGATCGCATTTTTTGTGATTTTGTTTTGAGATTAACATTAATATAGCAAAAAAATTTATAAAATTTTCGTTTAAATTTTTTGTTGTTGCCAAAGTATAAACATTCTTTCCTTTTCTTTTTTTTTTCTTCTTTTTAGGAGTTTTAAATCTGAATGGCAGAACGAATACTTAAAAACTTTTGTCAATTTAAGTTCGTAAATCCAATATCAATTCAAGAAGATAATTAAAAGAGTTAAAAAAATGTTAAGCTTTAAGTGGTAATTCAAACTTTCGTGAACTTTAAATATCTTAAAATAAAATGAAAAGGAAAATAAACTTTGAATTAATTCTTAACGAAAACAGTTTTTAAGATTGTGAGAAGTTTTAAACTGAAACGATTGAAGTGATAATTCCTAGAACTGAAAGATGATTTCAATTAATTGAGAAAATTCACTTCTGTTTCAAAATTTAAACAGCAAAAAATATATTGTCAGTAAAATGCATTTACATCATTTAGAAAATAATCGCTTATGCTATAAATATAAATATATTTAATGCAATAAATTATTATTTCTATAAAAAGAAATCTTCGATAAAAAGAAAGAATACTGTAGAAAATAAAACTTAATACGTACATTTAAGGAAAATAGATCTCTCCATAAATAGCCCTTATGAAATAGAAGAAAAGATATCTTTCGAAATAAAAAAGAAAGAGTCTGGAAAAATAGATTTTCTTATATATAAGGAAGAACATGAACTTCATATTATAAATAACTAGTTCATTTTGGATAAAGACCTATTTTTGGAAAGACTAATGGCTTATTTTTCCTCTAAAGTAAATCATTAGAGACTTTTCATAATGGAAATACGCTCTTCAATCAATCAGAATATTGGGCAACATCTAATAGTTAGCCAATGATATCGAATATAAGACTGTAAAGATAATTATCTGAATATTTATATATTTATTGTGTTTGTTTATCTACTGTTATTTATTCTCATATATTTATTGTCAAATTTATTTCTGTTACGATAATTATTTTTTCTTACAAAAATCTACTGTGTATTAAAATTGTGGTGACCCGAGGTCCGGTCCGCTGGAGAATGTCACTTCTCGCCCGATCGTAAGTTATCGGAGCCGACAACTTTATAGTCAGCATCGGGTGAGGAGGTCCCTTCTCCGGCCGGGTCCGAAATACTCCGTTCTCCACTAACCCCTGAAATGAAAATAAACACGTTTGATGTAAGCTGCACGGGAACTCCGACATCTGTAGGTGTTTGGAGGGGTGGTGCAGAATTATTAGACAGAGGTTAAGAGATCGTCTCCCCGGGAAAAGGGGAGAGATGTTTATTTGTTTTATAGAAATGTAGAACAGGGATTTGGATCAAAGAACAAATCAGTTGGTTCCAGCCCGCGGTAGAGAGCAGAAGTTGGTTCCAGTCCGCCGTGGAGAAAAGTTGATTTCAGCCCGAAGCACAGAATAGACGTTTTTCTTTTTCCGAACTCTAACGCAGTTCGTCAGTATTCGTCCATCCGTGAAGTCAGTCTTGCAAAAATCGTCGTGCTTCACATTATAACAGAGTGTTATTCAATCCTGAACATTGTCTTTGTGTTGCATTTGGAAGAGAACTGTTCACTTTCAACGGTTTACGCCCGTTAAGAAAAGGGAAACATCATCACCGAGCCGTGAACAGAAGAACCGCTCTTAGAAGACGAACTCCCACCTTAGCCATCGCCAAAGACGCAACTCTCATATTGTTTGTAAAGGTATTGTCCTCCGACTTAAATTGTCGGGTCTGTTGTATGTAAAGAATTTATCTCTCTCCAATAAAAGATGATGTTTGTACCTACAAACGTAATCTCAGTGTCCGTTTTGTCCAGTCTCTCGTTACCCGTCCTTATCCGCGTCACACGCTGCTCATAGGCTATCTGCCTGTCGGAGACCGCTTGTTTTCAATTTAGCGGGCTTCGCGGGCTCACGGGCCTCACAATGTGAACTCTGTTCAATATTAACCTTTAACCCCAGGGTAGTGTCATTAAGCCTATCTATTAGACCTCTCTCATTAGACAGTCCATTCCATGCTATACAAACATCATCTACATATCGGAGATAGATTTTGATCTCAGATTTAAACGAGTCTAAAATTAACTTCTCCTTATACCTAACAACAAGCTCCACCATTATACTGGCAAGGGGCCCACCGATAGGGACACTGGTCCTTTGCAGATAATACTTCCCTTGGAAAACATAATACGAACTATATGTGATTAAATGGCATATATCCCTAATAATAGCAGGGCAGCAATCAGATTTCTGCTTTGTTGTTGTGGAGACTCAGAAAACCGAATATAATTAAAGTAATTAAGATATAATTATGACAAAGTAAGAGAAATAAAAGAGATAGAAAGGAATTTGGACGAGGGGGAAAAACACCTGTCAAAATAAACATATCGAATCGACGGCGACATAGCGCATCGTATTTTGGTCATCGGGTGCTCTTGTTTCCTGTAAATAAATCGCGAGAAGATAGGTTGCTAGGTGTCTGACGAATAGTCGCGAATTCGACACCTATCTCGGCGAAAATTCAAGAAATAAACATCATCTTTCCTCTCCCGGGAAAAAGGTGAACGAAATTCAAATAATTATGTACTTTACATATAAAAACAAGTATTTTTATAATATAAAACGGGAACGTAAAAAATTAATTAAAAAATTTTTTAAAAGAAATTAAAATATACCTGATTTAACATAAATTCATAGACATAATTGCAAATATAGTGTAAAATAAGGTATAGCTTGCGAGTATAGCAAAAACTATAGATTAAACGCATTAAAAAAGCACAATTTGATGACAATCTTTTCTTCTTCAAACGCTGCACATAATTGAAAAAAAAAAAACAAAATTTATTCTTTCGTGCATAAAAAAAATGAAAAGACCATCATCGGATAATAAAATCTGATCAAATTACTAACAAATTACAAAAAAAAAGAAAAAAGTTTAAAAAATTAATATTTTTACTGTTAAGAATGCAAACATCTAAAAATTATATTTAAAATCTAAAAACTGAAAATAAAATTTCAACGGACTGACATAAAATAATGATAAAATATTCAAATATACTAAAAAATGATGTATACTTTACAAATTTTAGTCACGATTATCAAATAAATGCATTAAAACAACACGATTTTGTGACGATTTTTGCTTCTTCAAGCTTTGCAAAAAACATAAATTTCTTCTTTCGTGCATAAAAAACGGAAAAAATCATTATAAAATAATAAAATCCGATCAAATTATTAACAAATTACAAAAAATAAAAAATAAATATTTTTACTGTCAAGAACGCAAACATCTAAAAATTATATTCAAAGTATAAAAAGAGAAAAAAAATTAAAGAATCAACATAAAATAATGAAGATAAATCCAAATTCATAAAAAAATAATACACAATCAGCGAATTTTAGCCGCGATTACAGAAAAGATGCATTAATTTTACAGATTTTAACTCTCTGTATTTAATGTTATACCCATTATTACAGATGATCAACGAAAATTAAATAAAAAAGATTATTTCGGGAATTCTCGAGAATTCTCGGGAAATACGATTTCCCGTTCTCGATTCCCGAAGGTTCCAAAATGTCGGGAATTTGGAAACACTAATTACTAGATTGTTTAAACGAGAGAAATGAAAAGATTATGTATTTTTTTAATTTGCATATGAATTAAGATTTTTTCAAAATATTCATAAATAATTAAAAAAAAGTTAAATCAACAATCGATACTAACAATAATGAAATAATGAAATAGAAAGTTAAAATTAATTTTAAAAATGAATTTACTCAAGTAAATTAATTAACTAAAGCATTAAAATATGTTCCAAACAGGAAAAAAACAGATAAAAGTATGTACATTCAATATAAAAAATAAAATATTGAAAGCATACTATTAAAAATTTTGGATTTAATTGTTAAAAATTTTTAAATTTCATATTTTTTTAGTAATTTTATTATTTTTCAGTTATTCAGAATTTGTTATCTTCTATGTACATTTAATGCATAAGAAATAGAAAATAAAGAATATTTATAGTTTTATGTTATACACTAAATTATGTTGAATTTCCAGTAATACCCGACTTACGTAAATTCCGAGATACATAACTTCTCATCCTACCCACTCGCCCACTTTTTTGTTTCACAATTACAAAGTGCATATATGTGTATGTACATATTTCATTTGTTGATTTGTTGATTAAGAGTCTTTAATTACAACTACATATTACAGGAATACTTTGTATAGCGAGGTTAATTGATTCCAAGAAGTATTCGCGCTATGCAAAATCGGGTTGTTCGAGATCTATTTATAACGGATTTCAATTTAATTTGTTTATTATAAAGATTTTGGATAATAAAAATGTTTAAAAATGAAAAAAAAAAATATTTATTTTTATTAACTAAATAACAAAGAAAATCATTTAAACTGATATAAAAGTTGTAGAAAACATTAAAACTCATTCATTGAATTCTCACCCGCTATTTTAGCAAACGAAGCGCCATTCTCATATTTTATTTTCTTCTCTTATATCAACCACTTGCGTTTTTTTGTTCCTCCAACAGTGCTTTCTTTGTTTTGTCTCTTTTCAATCATACTTAAATAATGAAAGAATATTAAATACTAACATTAACGTAAATAATAAAATGCCGCGGGGAAAGAACGTGCCTACGTGAGAGCAAATCGAAAAAGCTACTGCATAAACGTGACTCTCCACTGTCACCTGCTGCGCTGGGGGCTCGCCGATCAGTGTTGCCAATGTTGATATGTGTAATTGGTAATAATCAATCTTCTTGATGATGATAAAAACCGCGTTAGACTAAAACCCGCATTGATCAAAACCACGCTATGCAGGGTATTCCTGTATAAACTTTTATAATTTGTTGTTTTCTTGGTAATAAAGAGCCAGTTAAGAACCTAATACTAAGTACCTGAAATTAGATTTAGGAATTTGTAGGTACTTCGACTTACATAATTTTCGACTTACTGATGCTTCTCGGTCCCATCTATTGCGAAACTCCAGGGTTTTTACTGTATTTTAAGATAGATATAATACAAATAAGATGATTTGAGGTTTTTACTTATTAATGTGCTGTGCTGATAAATAAACTGCATTTCATGTTTTATGTTTTTATCAATACACAGTAAATTTTAATGTTAACTTCTAATAAGTTCTTATAAATTTATTTCTATTTACATACTTCTTCTTCATCTCCATAATTATATCCGAATTCTTCTTTGGCAATATTTTTTACGGCATGGGAGAATTCTTTATATTCAGGTGAATCAGGTATTCTTGCTGTGACAGTCAGAAGAGCTTCATAAGCACTTCTAGCTTTACGATTTTTTTCTGCTGTATCTTCAGAGCGATACCAAGGTCGACGGTTTTCTTTTTCGCTAAATAAATATAAAAAAATAATTAAAAAATAACGGTTACAACGTTAACGTAAAACAAATATAAGTATGTTTTATATAATTAAAAAAATATACATCACTTATTACACCAAATTATATAACATCGTGTAAAATTAAGATATATATTTTTGGATTTGTTTCTTAAGAAAAAAATTTTAGCTGATTGAAAATAAAAATCAGTCAGATATTTATAAATTTATATACTGTAATTCAAAACAAATGATGAAAGCATCTTCACAGAAGTATAGGAATTTTCTAAATATAATAAAAATCTTAAATCTAATCTATAATAATATAAATATATTGAGGGAGAAGACCTTTCCTTCATAGAAAATTTGAAAGGAAACTTTGAAGAAATATGGAAACTCTTAGAAAATAAGTATAATAATACTTGGAAAAGTTATAAGGCTCTGATAACGAGAGTACAAGATGAGTTATATTTTGGGAAACCAAATTATAAAATGGCTTTATGTTACATTCAAAGTCTTAGAAATTGTTTAAATTCGTATGGATTAGAACCAAATAAGGAATTGGAATGTAATCTTATTTTGTTATTTGAACAAAAAATGGATCGAGAAATAAAAATGGAATGGGAAAAAAGTCTGGAGAGAAATACCTTTCCAAGCCTGGATAGATTTATCAAATTCATTGAGAATATCGATGAGACAACCTTAAAAAATA